>CM061537.1:49102206-49380177 GCA_030545055.2 Neoaliturus tenellus | reverse complement strand
ATACTTGCTTTCAAAACCCATATGGCGGCAAACCTACATACTCACCCCCATGGGGTTTATGGGGAAAATAAAAAATTGCCATAGCTTGATACAATTTTGTGTTTACATTCACCAATTATTGATTAACTTAGATTTTCTAACAACACCCCATGGCAGCAAACCTACATACTCGATCCTATGGTGTTTTATGGGGAAAGTAAATAATCTGAAATTCCATTGGAAATTCGCTGAGTACGCAGGTCTGCTGCGACGGGGGTATTTGTTTTTGAAGAAATTTGAACTAGTATTAAAACAAATAGTTTAATTATTTTCTTTGTATAATGGCATTACACAATTGTTAGAAATGTATTTTTTTATAATTAAATTTACATATTCATAGTCATTTATGAAATGACTACATAAATAGCTGTTGCATAAATCCAATGTTTTTATAATGCTGAAATGAAATATATAATATAACTTGTATAATATTCATAGTTTTCTATAAGATACATAATCAATAATGTTATATTGATCTAAGATTTCGTCTTTATTTTGAATGTTGCAATGTTTACCAGTTCAGTTTTGGGCCATAAGGTTTAACCTAAGAATAAAAACCATTTCTCTGAGAGATTCTATTTTATTTATTCATAGCAAGTAGCTTTAAAACACTAATCTATTGGTTTTATTTAAATAAAACAATTAATTACCATTGTGTACAAATAATAACTTATTAAACGGTAAATTTGGAAACAATAAGTTGTATTACTTATTACAAAGGCAACAATGAAGTGACTTCGAGCCAAAAATAGCACGTTTCCTACGCAAAATAAAAAAATATACATATACACGGTGTTTGGTAGTGTGTCAAAAGATTTAAGGGGTTACTATGTATGTAAAAATGCAAAAAATACGCAGGTTAGGCAGTGGCAGTCTCATTCAACGCTAGACGGTTAATTTCTCAGTCATTTCTTTTTTTTCAGTTTATTACAATATTTTTAAATTGCACATGAAAATCTAGTGCAGCTTTTACACTATTTGAAAATAATATAACTACTGCAAAATCTCAAGTTGTAGCATTAAAATGTAAGACTTGGAAAATAAAAGAAAAGAAGAATAAATAAATGGAGAGTATAATTGTACCTTTTACATACAATGGCATCTGTTTTTAATCTTTGTTATTTTTCAATATTAATGAGTATTTTAGTTTCCCAATAAATTTGTTTAATGGACTCCTTAACCTAATGATTTGTTGGACTTCTTAAGTACAAAAATCGAAATACCTACAATATTTACTATGTAATACGATTTGTAGTAATAGATTGTAGAATATGTAGAATATGTCAATATCGACATTGAATTTTTTTGTAAATCATGCTCTTACATCTTAAGAGTACTTACATCTTTGACGTTTATGCATACCTGAAAAACAAATAAAAACGCTTGAATGCTTTACATATTTGAAAAATATATAAGTACATGTAACACAAAGAGGGGTTTTAGTATAGTAAAACTGGAAAATATCATCTATTTAATGTAGGTACATGACACTTCAAACTGAGGTATAAAAGCTAAGCAGGCCTACTGTATCTTAAATACTAAAAATAAAATTTATATTAGCTACTTTGATGGGAAATTCGTTGGAGACGTTTTTCATTAAGGAGGGGTGCCCCACTGATTAAACTTGCTTTAAATGTTCGAGTCATCGTCTTTTAGAAAACTTATTTAATTTATTTCTCATCACACACGCTCCGGCAAACCCTTTTTGGTGGTATTATTAGACGGCTAAAGGCAAAGACTAAACCTACGATGAACCCAATTGAGAGAAAAATAAATTTACAACTAAATAAATACGTTGTAATATTAGAACAACACATTTGTAAATTATACAATGTGGAAACTAAGTATAAAAATATAAATATATAGATTTTGTGTTCCATATAATAGTTTAAAATGCTATATTAAAATAACCACTGTAATAAATGTAGGGGTTTATATAATAAATTATCTAAATTATTGTATCTACTACTTCATGTGTGAACCAGTTATGTATTAAAGATTAATGTTGCCTATATGCTACGGTTTTTATATTAGCTTTCCATTAAACAAAATATTACATCTTTTTGTTTTTAGGTTACTACACAGTAAGGCCAAGTGTATTCACAAGTAGGCTATATAAATTTGTTTTTATGTGATAGGAAAAGGAAATAACTATTTTATGAGAAAATACAAAGAAAATTTCCTCATTATCTTGACATTTTCATTTTGAAGAGAGCTCGTCTGAAAAATCCCTAAAGAAAAATAATTTTATACCAAATTAGATACGGTTGTAGAGTTATAATAATGATTTTATTAAAACGGTTTTATTGTTTACTGGTTATTTAAATAATAGAGGCAGTTTTTAATACTTTAAGTTAGCACAGTAATTAAACTACTGTATTACGTAGTAAAAAGGGTAATCTTATTTACTATATATTATTTTATGCTATATTCTAAAACAAGCACTGTTTGTACGAGCAAATATTTATGTCTGTTCAAGGTTTGTTTGTTGAATATGTTAATTTCAGCCACGAAAAATCGATCTGAACTGCACCCACAGCTGGAAAATATCCGGTTTCCGCCCCCAAAGCTTAACAATGTTCCCTTGATGAACATTCCGAATTAGCTGCCAAATTGAACAAAAATCAGTAGATCATTTTATATGTATATAAACCAATATCTTGCACCTTTAACATATGCAAATTTATACCAAAGTGCAGCACCCTTTGGCTTGGAGAGGGAGCGAAGCAAACGAGCTCGTCTTAAAAGAGAAGAGTGTGAGTGAGCGGAACGAACGAGCTTTGAGAAAGGAAAGTGACGCTACATAATTTTACCCAACATAAGCTCGGCCCCCCTGGTACTATATTTTAATCTTATACTCTAAATCAAGCGATGTTTTGTACTGGCAAAATTTTTTCGCCTCAAAGATTTTAGATTTATTTGTTCTATATGATGGTTTTGGCCATGAGGAATCGATTGGAGCTGGTCCCATTTCTGGGGAAAAATCCGGTTTACGTCCAGGAGCCATGTTAACATTATGGATATTTTTTAAACTGAACAAAAATCAGGTGATAATTCAAACCAGCATAAAATAACGATAAATAACGATAAAAAGGATAAAATAAACGAATGTGTTACATCTTTAACCTGTGCTTTAGGAAAATTATACCAAGTGCAGCTCCTTTTGGTCTGGTGATTGAGCGGAGCGAACGAGCTTTGTGTGAGATACGAAAGTAATAATTTTACCTAGCATAAGCTCGGTCCCCCCAGTACTATATTATTATTTATTATTAAGGTACTTTAAAACAAGCTATGTTTGCATATGCAAAATTGTTTTCTTTCCAAGGATTTTAGATTTATTGGCTGAATATAGAGTTTTTTGCCACGAAGAATCGAATGGAGTTGATCCCATATCCTGGAAAATCCGGGTTTTGTCTTAAATGCACTACCCTTAAAATTTCTCATGTTAAGCTTAAGGATATTTTGTATTGAACAAAAATTAATTCAGGTGATAATTGTTAATACCATTGTGTTACATCTTTACTCTATGGTTCAAGAAACTTATACCCGAGTGCAACACCGTTTGGCTTGGCGAGTGAGCGAAGCGAACGAGCTTTGGCTGAGAAAGCAAAGTAACGCTTGCTTATATTGCCGAGGTTAAGCTTGATCTCCTAATAATATAGTTATTGAACAAGTCTAATTATCACAATAATCGTGTTATTTCCACAATTAATTTATAATTTTAATTAAATAGCAATTCACACTAGCCCTAGCCAACTCCATGCAACAATACTATCATTTTGTCGACTTTTCGCTTAGAATTGACAGCTTGATGAACTACAAGCATCAGAACTTTTAATCGGTGTTAATAAATTGGTTTAACTTGGGCTGATGGTCAAAAACTTTGTGATCTTAATTAATTACGCTCGACTGCCACCGAGATAGAAGTTAAAGTAAATCATAGCCTACTTCACAAACTGTTGCATGTTAAATTTGATGAAGAGGTTTAAAATAAAAATATATATGAATGTTTTTCGTTTGTAAATATATTTTTAATTATGGATCTCTTACAATGGTACTTATAAAATTTCACAAAACCAATAAAGCTTCCATTGATTTATAAAAATGAATATAAAATGTAAACTTTATGAAAGGTAAATTAAGTTAGTCAATATACATAGCCTACAATGAACTTATTATAGCTTACTATAAAAAGTTATTAAATGTTTTAAGAACCATTAAAAATTAAACAATTGTCATATTTTTCATAAATTCAAAATTGATATATTCATAAAACCATATATTTAAACTTTGAAATCTCTCTCCCTCTCTTGAACTCGTTAGTGTAAAGTTACTTAGAGACCGACATTAATCTCACTAAATATTAACTTATCGAGCTCAGTGCCAAATAACTCTTTGGTGTAAGTGTTTGCAGCGGCGAGAAGTCTGATTCTGATCGAACTTCCAGATCGCTACTATTTTGAACTTTGCATCGCGTGCGAAACATCAAGATTTCCGTGTGTGTGAGCGTGAGAGACGCACAATCTTGGGACTTAGTCTCTGGATCGGTGTCGGATTCTGTCCATTGCGGCGGTGGCTTCCCTGGGCGTTCACTGATCCGCATTATGGCGTCATCGGCGTCATCTTCTTTGAACAATGTATATGTGTATATCGGCGTGAGTTTCCTCCTCTTTTATTTGAGTGTATAGTCTTATTCAAGTGGCTCATTTTTATAAACCAAATTATATAATTTTCTCAAAAAATATTTTTGGTTGAACGAGAAATTCATTCAATGTAATTTTCTTAAGAGCTCGATAGCTCAATCTCAATTAATCCATAATAGTTACGCCCCTCATTCAAGAAATATTATTGCCACAGTTTTCTACCGTGTTACATCATCTAACTTGTCAGATGTGAAATGTAAAATTTTGTAAAGATAAAGTTAATAGGAATAAGGGTGAATGCATTTTAGTTGAGGACACTGATGTTAGACAGAGAAAATGCCAGCGTTTAATCTGGAAAGGCTTTAAAAACGAACGAGCTTTGTTCAAGAGATTGATCACATTTTAAAATGGCTTGGTCTTTGTGTGACGTGCACTTGACCGCAGAGTCTAATGGAAATTGAAAACGACCTCCCTCAAACCTCCCTCAAATCTTCTTCGCCTCTAACCTTTCTCAATCCTTCATCTAACCCCCTCAACCAACGAGGTTAAATAGATACAGAGTGCTCAACAAATGTTGATTTTTGTTTTCCGTTGATTTGCACCATTCGTGTATTTATTTGTGTATTTATTCGGTTAAATAATTCCCACCTTTTCCTTGGGAACCATCCCACATTTTAAATGCGTTATGCGTTTCCTTAGTTACCAGTTTTAGCTATTCTGATTGGTCGCAACCAGCTTCACAAATCACAAATTAAAATTTTCAAACAACTCATTATTTGTTGTTTTGTTGTTTGTTTTTAAAACCAATTTGATTTGATAGTCTGTGAACAGGCTATTAAGATTGGTTACCATAGAAACGTTGGATAGGTGTGGGTGTAATAAGGCAAAAGAAACAGATGGGAAATTGTAAACAAAGGACTGATTGCCAAGGAAACTGCGGAAATCGTGGGTAAAATGGCGCCAATCAACAGGGGACACTTTTCTCTATCTGTTGAGCACTCTATATATAGTTAACCTCGTTTCCCTCAACCTTCCTCTAACCTCCCTCAAGCAGTTGTGTGAAAGAGGTTAGAGGACGGTTTAAGGCCGGTTCAAGGAACCACTGTTAACAATAAAAACACATTAAAGAAATATATTTGTTAGGTTATGTTCTGTCTGTGTCAGTAAACGTTAAATTGCTCCCAAATTCGCCTTACCTATTGTAAAAATAATTTTTAAATATTACAACTTTGTGAAACTAAATGGAAAGACGTATATTGATCCTGGAATAATAATGAAAATGGCATTCTATCCTACATTATTATTTTAAACGAATTTTGTCCTTTATATTGTGCCTGAATAAAGAATGTAAATTTTATATCTTTTGTGTACCTTCAATATACAATTACTAGCTGTTTCCCGTCACGGCTTCGCCCGTGACTGAATTTATGTTTTAGGTAATAAAATCTTTAAAAGATCAACAAAATCTTCTTCATTAAGAATGACATTGAAACAACAAAGTACTGTGTGTTGAGCTGTGAAGGAATTTTACAAAACATTTTTTAATGAAAACCATTGCGCAAAAAAAAAAAAACAACCATGTCAAATTTCAACCCCGTAGGCCCTACAGTCATTTTAAAATCATGTAGGGCGGAGCCCTAAAGAATATAAAAAACTATATTTCTAAAACTGTTCCTTAGTAAACACATATTAGCAAAACGGAACATAAACGTTAAATTTCAACACCGTAGGATTTATGGTAATTTTGAGGATTTGTGGGGGGAAGCCCCTCGAATAATTTTGAAGTCCTAGGAGGCGGAGCCCTAAAGAACTTCAAAAACTATATTTGCAACACCGTTTCTAAGTGAGCAAATAGCAAATAGGTATTTGCAAAACGGAGCATTCACATTAGATTTTTATCCCTTATATAGTAATTTTTATGTTCTGTGGGGTGGAGCCCTAAAGTAAATTTGCTAAAATGTTTCTTAGTGAGCAACTATGAGCAAAGAGGAACGTCCATGTCAACTTTCAATCCCGCGGGCCCAGAGTAATTTTCAAGACTTGTGGGACGGAGCCCTAAAGTATTTCCAAAAATATATTTGAAAAACCTTTTCTTAGTGAGTAACCTACCTATGAGCTAAGGGGAACGTACACATCAAATTTTAACCCCGGAGGCCCTAAAATGTTTTTGAAGTCCTGTTGGGCAGAGCCATAAAGAACTTCGAAAACTATATATGCAAAACCGTTTCTTAGTAAGCACCCATGAGCAAAGAGGATTGTCCATGTCTAATTTCAACCCCTTGAAGGCCCTAATGTTATTCTGAAATCCAGTGGGGTAGAGCCCTAAAGTGCTTTAAAAATTATATTTGCAAATCCTTTTCTTAGTGAGTATCCATGAGCAAAGGGAATCCTCCATCATATTACGAAACGATTTCGTATTCCCAGCTCCGCGTCTCCAGATGTCTTCAGATGTAAACAAACCTAATTCAATTTCCATAATCATATGTTAGAATACAAAAATGTTACTTCCATAAGAATAACATGGTAACTTTGAGGACGTCTAGGGCGTAGCCCTTTGTGAATATTAATATGAAAATAGTCAGACTTTCCTATTTCGAGCCTAAAGAATGAGTACACAAAATTTCAGCACTCTAGCTAGTCGGGAAGTTGGAGAATTAGTGATGAGTGAGTCAGTGAGTGAGTGGGGGCTTTGCCTTTTATAGATATAGATAATAATCGTAAAAAGCTAATAAGAAAAGGGTGTAGTAAAAAATTAAATGGGACATGGGCTAAGTAGTAATTGATTAGAGTAACTTTCAAAGAGATAGATAGGCGTGCAGTGTTCAATATAAAAATTTTAGTTGGATATTAACAATTTAAAACATTTGAAACATTTGGGATAGTTTTTTATTAGGTGACTGTTTTCTTACAGATGTGTGTAATTTTACGGTTAGTTAATAACATTTACTCGGTTACATCGAAGTGTGTATTTGATTTACTCCACTTATAAGACGATGATGAGCAAGAGTGACAATTACGTTTCGTGCTTGTGTAAGATGGTTAGATCGTTTGCCTTTAAATCACGAATAATCATGTTATTGATACAAAATATTTATTCCAAATCTTTCAAAACATTAAAATGTTTTTTTTAATAAAGGTATTGACACAGATATAAAGCTTTGTAAGATTATGTAGTGTATTTTAAATATTGAGGTTCTTAATTTTTTGAATTAATTATATTACTAAAACTGTTCATTTCTTTCACGGGATAACATCTTATGTCATTTCTGGCTCTGAAACTAACTAAATACTAGTTTTGTGAAAATAAACATTCATTCTCACACTGCTAATAATATCCAAAACATGTTGTTGGTTAACATATTTAGTCCATTGTTGAGATTAAGATGTTTACCCAAATTAAAGGAAATCGGACGTGATCAACCGGCTTTGTCCTAATCGTGTTAAATATTAAGACTTACAATAGTATTTTCTAAAGACTATAATTAAAGGTCAACAATTCATGTAACCTTTAACAATAACTTCAGGATTTTCTTCCTACTAGCAATGTAGAACTAGTTACGTTCTAACCTTTTTGTAGAGTATACCCAGTATCAAAGAACGAGGAAAGTACTTTTAGTAAGTTGTAGATAAGTTTAATAAAATTGTTGGCCGACACAACATTTTCCTCCATTTTAAAAATTCTCAAAAAAAAAATGAAAAAGTGTATAAGCAGTATCGCTAAGCATTATGATGTTAATCTAATCTCTTAGTTTATGATTTCATTTATTGCCAATTTATTCAACATACCTGTTTTTTTGTCTTCTTTGCAGTAGAGTGAAAGTATTGAGAGTTTTCTTTGCAGTATACGACATTTTGACATATAGTAACAGCGTTGAAAGTTTTCTCTGCAATAGATTGAAAGCTCTGAGAATGTTCTCTACAGTAAAGCAACAGTATTGAGAGAGTTCTCTGCAGTATAGCGACAGCATTGAGAGTGTTCTCTGCAGTATAGCGACAGCATTGAGAGTGTTCTCTGCAGTATAGCGACAGCATTGAGAGTGTTCTCTGCAGAATAGCGACAGCATTGAGAGTGTTCTCTGCAGAATAGCGACAGAATTGAGAGTGTTCTCTGCAGTATAGCGACAGCATTGAGAGTGTTCTCTGCAGTATAGCGACAGAATTGAGAGTGTTCTCTGCAGAATAGCGAGAGCATTGAGAGTGTTCTCTGCAGAATAGCGACAGCATCCCACACAGCACAAGTACATCTCCAGGAGTTCCTAAACATATCCTAATGGGATATTGGAATATCCCAGGGAATTCCTAAATATCCCTAATATTCTCAAAAAGTCATCCCAGGGATCTCCTGGGGATATTGAATGTCCACGCATATCTCGCGTTTTAGGATATCCTTTCGGTATATCCTTAGGACATTCAAATATCCCTAGGGGATGTCCTTAAAAATTTGTCTAAAACTTGTAAATTGCAACTTTTTTCATCAAAATTTATACGTAAATGCATTTCTGTTAAAGAAAAAATTGCAAAAATGTGAATAAAACTGAGCAAAAAGTATAGGTTAATGCCAGGCTGTGAACCTGCAACCTTTAACTCAATGATCTGACGCTCTAACCTCTTGAGCCACCTCATCTGATCTGAAAGTTGTTCTTATTTACTAGTAAATATTGACACTTGACCTTCATTGGTGCACTTGGAAGTTTTGCGAGTAAAAGTAAAAAAAAAAAAAATAGCCTAAATTTGAAGTAACTTTACAAATTGACTATTTTCAAGTATTTAAAAATTTTAAATAAAATATCCAAACCTTTTGAATGTGAACAGTTATGTAATATATGTAATTTTGATTGTATATTTTAACACCAAAAGATTATTAATTAAGCTTGATGTATTTTAACTTAAGTAAAATCACTACATTTTATTTGATGTAGTTTGACATTTTGAAAGTGTATTTGATGTAAAATAAATATTGTGTTCGTTGTGGTGTGTAATGGTAAATCGGGATATCCCAGCGTAAACCCAAATTTCCCCAATATTTTCAAAGTCACTCCAACGGTATCCTAGGGATATTGCAAATCATGCACTTTGGGATATCCTTTCATGATATACCCAGGACATTAAATATTTTTAAGAGTTGTCCTTTGAGACACATCTGGAACTCCTGTCATGAAAAGGGGCTGCCATGGAATTGCTTGTCCTATAAATTTTACTAAGAGTTTTTTTTTTTTTTTTTTTTTTTTTTTAATAGATTTTCATTAAAGAAAACTATTAAAACTGCAGTTTATAGTGAATGACCTATACACTATTTTGCATTGAAACTCTAACCACTGATATGTCCTAGGGATGTTCTTTGTAAATCCTTTCAACTGCAATGTTTGAACTCAAACAAATCTATTTGGCTTGTAAACAATGTTATCATCCAATGTTATTAGCTTGTTTATTTAATTTTCCTGTACCTCTACGATAAAAGTTAATTTAGTATTTCAATAATTTACACTGTGTCAACAGATATTTTCTTGGGAAATCCTGAGAATGCCCTAAGGATATGAACGAATTTATGGAATTTAATTAAAACTATGCCTACGGACATATTCCAATGACTTCCCAAGGAGCTCTTTTCAGAATTTTTTTAAAAAAGAGGACAAAGAAAAATGGTATTTTTTTTAATGACTTGATGACTTTGGACTTTCGGCAAACCCCCTATTTAAAGGAATATATGTTTGAATTAAATTGTAAAAACGTACATATCCGAGGGATATCCTTGGAATATGACCGTTTGCGTAGTTCTGACACATCCTCGGGATATCTCTGGAATATCCTTTGAAATTTTGTTTGACAGGTGTCTTGTATTCAAAAAAGTGAAACAAATCCATTATAGACTTGTTTTGTTTGAAATTGTTTACTTTGAGTCCTATTTACATAAAAAATGTGGTATTTCTATTAAGTCCTAAATTCTACGCATATTCCTATAAGTGGAATATGCTTAGAATGTCCTTTTGTACTTCTCCATATCCCGGGATTTGAATAGGATATTTGGGATCCGGTTGGGATATCCTGGGGAAATCTTGTGCTTAGTGGGATTGAGAGTGTTCTCTGAGGTATTGTGGGGCAGCTTTTAGAGTTTTCTCTGCATTGTGTTGCCATATAAATCATGTTATTCAGTTATCTTTACAAAGAGTAAAATTACATTTTTCATAACAGGCAGGGGAAAGGAGATTTAAATCATAGGATTTTTCGATTTATTAACTCTAGAGTTCTATTAAGCCCACAATACTTTAAGTCATTTATCATCTCTATAAAATTGTTTCTTTAAAAGCGAAGGACTAACGTTTAGTAAAATTGACATACTGCATAACATACTTCACGGTCTTATGTTATATATTGGATAAGTAACCTGTTATAAGTAGATGGTACAGTGCGTAGTATATGATTTGTACTAAGATCTAACTTTTACTCAACGTAATATCACGGTAAGCTTAAATGCTCAAAATAAATAATATTAATTTAAACTAATCCAGTCACATAACTACAGAATGTAAACTAAACTAATAATACAATTTTATCTTCAGGTAATTTCACAAACAAAGTATAGGATTAAAATTGTCCGTCAAGACCTGACTTTAAACGAAGCTTATATAGGCCTACGTAACAAAATATCAATTTTGTAAAAAGGTTAGGTTTTTATTATTCATTGTTGCACCTTTACGTTTACTGTCGTACATGTACCGCAAAAAAATTGTAAGTGCCGAATAAAGTGAAATTTTTAGTTTGAAAAAAAAATAAATCATATACGAAACATATATTCTACAACACTGATGATTTAACTAGAACTTGCATTAATTAACAGATCTGTGAGTTAGAAGTAAACAACCATCTGAACTGAAAAATTCAGGAATATAATAATGTAAGTTGTACAATAGTGTGACTAAATTAAGAAATTGGATGGATTAATAAAACCTCGAAATACCACTTATGCGCAGTCGTAGTTTCGATGGAAAATGTCAAAAGAGCGTTATTACTTCGTAGAATTAGTTAATTTATATTTAAATCTTTTCATCATATCATTTTTTGTTCTTATCACTCTATAAAAGGAATCTCCAAGCTTTGAATTTAGATCAGCAAATATAAGACATCAAAGGTGTTTTGCAATATTGTCTCTGTAAATAAGCTTACTCAATGAAATATAATTTAACCTTGTTGGACATAATGATATCTTATTCCGTAATATAATCAAATTCATATCTCTGCCTCCTTACAATACAAGAGCTATTTGTCAGTTGTAACGTTTTTAAATCTAGAAACTCGATAAAAGTTTGAAAAATATTAATATCTTTCTATGTTTTTTCTAAGACTAATAATTATTCAATTTATTTCAAGAAATGTTTGTTTTACAAACAAAACATATAACTGTATGTTTGTTATTTTTAAGGATAGAGTATTGATATGTCAAATGTGACATTTATTTGTAATGCTTGCATTATATTGTAACCATTATGCAATAAAAAATTACACTAAATAAAAACAGAAATTAAATTATAAAATTTTATTAATTTTTCGAATTTTTACTTATTTCAAATATATTTTGTTTTCCATAATATATGACTTTTCCAAATTATAGAAGTAGGTAATTTTAAACACGTATTTGAGTCTAAGAATGTGACTTTGGTTTATTAAATGGCAATGTCGTCAAAAGAGTAGACAAAAAGAAAAAAATCACAGGTCTTCATATTGTTCTCTCGCTGTACTTGATATCCGTATAAAAAATGGAGTAAGAAAATTAGTAATCATCGAGCCTTAAAAACTCAGAATTGTATTTAAAATCGTTTAAGTATTAGTTTTGATTTCTTTACTTAAATATCAAATACAGGGTGTTTCCAAACAACCTGGAAATATTTTGTATATATGTTCCTTAGGTAGAGACAGTAAAAAAATTACACAAACATATGTCCTAAAATGCTTCGTTAAGCCGCTAGCTGCCATTTTGTTTTTTACACATAATAATAATTATTTCATTGACGATTTGTTGTATTAAGCTGATATTTGGCATGAAACTTTATGACACCAATGTTCATTTCCAGGAAAAAAACTATTTTTGTCCGATGTGTATTTTCAAAATGGCGGCCATTTTAAAATTTTAAACTCAAATATCTCAAAACCGGTAAATTTTATCAAAATTGTACTAGAGACAAAAAAGTTGACAAATAAAATAACCTAACCAATGATTCCAAGTTTGTAAGGATTGAACAACAGATAACGGATTTATATGCCATTTTTATGTATAAAATCATTGATTTTCAATTAAAATGCATACAAATTTGGGGTTTTTTGGAAGAAAAATCTCAATAACTCCGTTATTTGTTGTCCGATCCTTACGAACTTGGTACCATTGGTTAGATAATTTAATTTTTCATCTTTTTTGCTGTTTATAGTAGTTACTTTTATCGATTTTGAGATATTTGAATTTAAAAAATTAAAATGGCCGCTATTTTGAAAATACACATCGGACCAAATTAATTTTTTTCTTGAAAATGGACATTGGTTTCATAAAGGTTCATGCCAAATATGAACTTAATACGATAAACCGTCACGTAAATAACAATTATTATGTGTAAAAAACAGAATGGCGGCTAACACCCTAACGAAGCATTTTAGGACGTAGTCTCGACCTAAGGAACAAAAATACAAAATATTTCCAGGTTGTTTGGAAACACCCTGTATAATTTGTACATTTGAAATTTTTTGTTAACAGCCAAGATTTCAATCAGTGAAAGAGGCCTTCTGTTAAACCCTGTCAGTTTTTTGGCAGTTTAAGTTATATATGGTTGCTACACTGTGACTTTCATTTCATTGACGTCTTTTTAATTCTTAACTAACACATTATATGATGAAACATATTTTATGTTTCAGTATTGTGAATTTTTCCATTATATTATTTAAGTATCCCATGACTACTGTATGGCCTTCAATTTTAGCTCAAGTTTAGCTCAGATTCACCCAGTGTAGGCCTATTGTATTGATTTCTAGGAATTTCTTCCACATGAAGACGTTAGTGAGTGCCAGGTACCAAAACGTCCGGCGTTAACTTATTTTACAAAAGCAAAACCTCAGCAATAATCTATTAAACAATAAGTTTAATTTAAAATGTTTTATATTTTATACTTAATTTTATACTTTTTAAATTTGTGTTATTAAGTTCTCATATTTTCTGAAATTCCTGAAAAATGAGGAAGTTGAGTAATTCTAGGTTTTGCAATAAAATTTTGCAAATCCTGAAGTAAAATAAATCAAACAGTTCCCATAATTTTAAAATATTATAATCGAACGGTTGAAATAAAAAAGATGTCAGGTTGATGAAATTCGATTATAAAATGTTTTACCCTAACTTAAGTCTCAATAAATGTATCAGTATTAGCATTACTATAAAATATGATAAGAAAATAATGCTCTTTTAACATTACATTAATTGTTATGAAACTTAGGTTATGATATTAGATAATATTTGTTGTACATTTTCTAGAATGAGCAAACCAAATTAGAAATTTTATCTATGATGTTCATTTAAATTTAAATTTGGTTCATTTCTTAGAAGTATAAACAACCTTTCATCACCTAATACCAAATTGAAATAAATTATTATTTAGAGTTTAGCAAAATTCATCTATGTAATTCGAAAGAAGGAATTAAAACATAAAACTATAAATATTTTATTGAACTAGGATATTTTTGCATTTTCTGTTTTACATTCATTATGCAAAAGAATATTATCAGTTTTTTTTTCTTTCCATCTAATAATTCAATATAGAACGTTTTCTTGTATGATGAATAATATCTTATGGATATGCATAGTTCAACACAATTAATGGACGAGTAACAAAGTGGTAGATCACATCGGTTATTTCCAGAAAGTTCGACTTGATACGTATTTTTAATTAATTAATCAATGTAACTGTTTTGATGTTTTGCTTCCCTACAGAACTTGATTTTTAGTAAACGTTGAAAGCTTAATAAATAAAGACAAAACGTTGATTGATAGGCCTATATGGTTCGGAAGCTTCATGTGTGGCCCCAAACTGCTATCGAGACAAGCTTGACTATACAGGATGTTATTTTTACTTTCTCCCCCCTATACCATAGTATATGGAGAAAGTATTGTTTTCGTAAAAATTTTCGAATTTGAGTTGTTGGTGGATTTATCCGTTTTGGTGCCCCCTGGATCCAAAAAAGTGGTTTTCCGAATGATGTCTGTGTGTGTGTGTGTGTGTGTGTGTGTGTGTGTGTGTGTGTGTGTGTGTGTGTGTGTGTGTGTGTGTGTGTGTGTGTGTGTGTGTGTGTGTGTGTGTGTGTGTGTGTGTGTGTGTGTGTGTGTGTGTGTGTGTGTGTGTGTGTGTGTGTGTGTGTGTGTGTGTGTGTGTGTGTGTGTGTGTGTGTGTGTGTGTGTGTGTGTGTGTGTGTGTGTGTGTGTGTGTGTGTGTGTGTGTGTGTGTGTGTGTGTGTGTGTGTGTGTGTGTACAGGTTCCGCAATATTTGTGGGGCCAAGTGTGTGAATTTCACCTGAGTGCGGGGCCTTCTGAAATTGTGGGGCCATACACATGGCCCCACAAAGATTTATTTTTTTTATTTTGAGTAAAAATTCTACTTTTTATGGTCGAAAAAGTCAATAATCGTTAGGTTAGGTTAGGTTAAGTTAGGTTAGGTTAGGTTAGGTTAGGTTAAGTTAGGTTAGGTTAGGTTAGGTTAGGTTAGTTTAGGTTAAGTTAGGTTAAATTTTGTTGTATGACCCCACAATACAAATACGGCCCCCCAATAACTGTCAAATGCACATACATGGCCCCACAAATAGATGTGTAACCCCAAGGCCCCACAAATATAGGCGAACAAGTTTGTGTGTGTGTGTGTGTGTGTGTGTGTGTGTGTGTCAGGATGTAAACAAAGCTAGAGAATGCCACAAGGGTCCGATTTCGATGAAATTTGGTATGTAGGTCCAAACCCACGATGATTCCAGGCGTTTTTTTCATTTTTTTGAATTTTTGATTTTTAAGGGTAGTTTACCCCCAAAAACCCTCAAAAAACACGAAAAATTCAAATTTCCCAAAAACGGCTCTAACGATTTTGATAAAAATTTTGTGTTTTATTAAGTTTAAAATGCTGAATAAAATGACACCAACCGCATCTCCGAGAAAATGCGCGTTCAAAAGTTATGGAGTAAAAAGTGTTTCAAAAATCAATTTTTTTGATTTTCAAAATAGCTGTTACCTTGGATTAAATTTTATTAATGACCATTAAATCAAGCTCAAAAAACTAAATAATCCAGGATTTTAAATTATTGCTCTACATTAAGTGGTTGCGGAGAAAATTTAATTTTCGTTTAGCGGTAAACGCAGTACGTTGTTAAAAGCCACAGACGCGCGTAGGGTCAAATGAGCGCTGCTCAACTGGTAGCTATCCAACTGAGTCATCAAGACATTAATGTTTGAAGCTTTTAACACCTTTTTTCATATTGTTGGGAGAAAGTATGTGTCAGTTAACTGATACAGTTTATTTAATTTGCACCTTAAGTTATTAAAAAACGAAAATAAAATTTATTTTCGTTTTTTAATAACTTAAGGTGCAAATGAAATAAAATATTACTGTTCAGTTTGCTGGAAACGTCTATCAACATTGGAGGAGGAATATTTAATATACAAATTTCATCCCCTCACTAACTCTCTTCTAACCCCAATCCCTGACCACCCCTAACTCAAAAATTTCAAACACGAATACCCAATTTTTATGTCATTTTTAGATTTTAAACTCAATTTGAAGACTTTATTATAATTTGATATTTTTCTTTAAACTTATCGATTAGGGAGCTATAAAATTTAAGTTCATTTTCAGTTTTATAAGGAATATCATACGGCAAACTTTAATCGTTAATAATTCCAATACCATGCAGTAAAATAAAAAATACTCAAGAGATAATATTATTTTCATAATAACATCAATATTTACAAAATTTATCATCTGTCCGCCATATTAGAAAAAAGCTCATTTATGCGTAACTGATCATTTTTTTAGGTGAAATGTTCTTTAAATTTGTCTTCTAGAGTATTTTTTATTTTACTTTATGGTTTCGGAGATATATAGGCAATAAAAGTTTGCTTCATGTTCATTATTCTAATGGGACTAAAAATGAACTTTAATTGCATGTAGCTCCCTAACCGCTAAGGTAAGAGAAAATTGTCAAATTATAAAAAAAAGTCTTTAAATTGCGTATATGTTACCGGACAAACCCGATTTTAGGCCAAACTAGTTTAGCCTAGGATGAACTAGTTTTTCCTGATCGCCCTAGGAGAAACTAGTTTGAACTTCTTTTTTTAGGCAAAACTAGTTTGGCTTAATAGTGATAGGATAAACTAGTTAAGCCTGGATGAATTGTAAGGCCAAACTAGTTTAGCCTAGATGAACTGTTAGGCCAAACTAGTTTGGCCGACTAGTGTAAGGATGAACTAGTTTTGCCTGGTTCAAGGTCAGGCCAAACTCTTGTCTAGTGCGCCACTGCTAAGGAATAAATTTTGTGTTTTTATTGATGTCACTGATGAGGGGATCTACGAAATTGGAACGAAATATATGGATTTCTTTAAAAAATTAATCCAGCGCAAAATATAGTTTTATGTTACGTTTTACAAAAGTTGCAATTTTCCTTTTTGGAGAAAAATGTAAAGTTTTTTTACTTTATTTAAGAAAAATTTCCCTTTTAATAGGAATATTTTTCTCAAAAATAGTACAGATGAATAGCACTCGTCAAAGTGTAGTGAAATTACGCCATAAAAACATTTTTAACCTATGTTTTCTCTCACAATTTTACAAAAAATGTAGATCATATTTATTTGAATTCAATGACTTTGTCATTAAAACAAGCATGAAAATATATTGAATAACGGATTGAAAAAAAGAACTCAATGTAAAAAAGTAGGTAACCAAGACTGATCTTAAATTATTGTATAAATGTTGAACTATAATGCATTTGTTGTTACAAGTTTACATTAGTGTTTTTCAAAAATACAGTTTGCGGAGTGTTTTCAGAACCCAGTTTGACGTGAGCGCCCAAAGATTCATTACTGAAAAATTGACGTGACATGTAGAGTGAGATTTCTTTAAGAACTTCAGCAACAAATCATTTCCTTGGTACCGGTCAAAGATTTGTAAAATGTTCGTGTTTCAAAGGCTGCCAAACAAAAAGAAAAATGTACAACTTGTACAAAAAGGAAAAAGGAAGCCTGCTAAAAACACCTTTGAAAAATGAAAAATGTACGGTCAATTCTAAACATCATTCCAGTTCGTCATGTAACAAGAAGTAAAGTACTTTTAGTTTTGTTCCTCAGAATAACAAGATCTTAATTATTCATTACCCTTAAACTTTTAATATAATACTTTAGTAATAAATTTAAAACACTAGTTTCGCCTGAACTAAAGCTGGCCAAACTGATTTATCCTAACGCAACCCGGCCAAACTAGTTTAGCCTGTGATCAATAAGGAAAAACTATAGTTTATCCTATGGCGGTCAGGAAAAACCAGTTCAGCCTAGTCCAAACTAGTTTGTCCTGAAATCGGGTTTGGCCGGTAACATATCTATATTAATAAAATTAGAGTTTTGTCTGTACGTTGCTTAGAATTTTGAAATTTTTGGTTATTTTTACTTTTTATGCATAACAGAATCCAAAATCGGTGTCATCTAAATTTCTTTCCCTCTGTCTGTCTGTCTCTCTCTCTGTCATTCTGTCTGTAACGCTCATGGGTCCTATTTTGTCCTCTTTTCACTGGATAACGACTTTACCTAGGGGTCTAAATTTTTTTCATGTCATAGACTAGAGTGGTGTGAAGGTTCATTACAACTTTAATTGACTTAGCGACCTTAGGGCTTTGCCCCATAGTATGTCAAAGTAGCCAAGTTGTGCTAAAATACCAATCTTTAATCTCTTTTCACACGACAAGGGCTTTAGTAAATGATATGAAAATTTTTATTATTGTTAAATGTTGAAATTAGAACGATTTTAGCTGCTCTAAAGCATCGTTCGTCAAAAAGGCTCTCCCTCATAGTAAAAGAAATATTCAATGTTAATCTTATGGGAATATTTAATTCTACCTTTTTATCTATGCTCTTTAATCAGCTGGATTAGACAGTTTGTCATTTTCACCACAGATGGCAACACTTAAAATTTTAAATACAGACTCTTTCATATCTAACCCTTTAACTTTTCACTGGCCTAAATACAGTGAATAAAGTCAACTAATTCTTGGTTCTAAATATGAATATTAAAATAATTTATGGAAATTATTACAAAACGAGTTTTGACCCTTAAATCTTAAAATGTTTCTTATTATCATTACAAACTAATTTTAGTTCCCAATTTAGCTTTCATTGCACTTTCTGACAAAAAGAGGTGTATTTTATCAAACACAACATGTAGTTAAAACCAATGAGGTTTATAAATTGCTCAATTTTTCAAGTAGTTCGGGTATAGACGGGGCAATATTAATGTGTAAAAGCTTAATGAGTAGGTTCTTATGAAGAAGTGAGAAAGTCGCTCAAAAAACACTCATAGTACCACTGTAATTTTCATTCAAGGATCATGCTGATTGGTTGAATGGAATCAGATGGTTTAAAAACATATTTGCAGAAGTTTGTTATTGTTTTTTATTTTGTGTAAACAAACAAATATACTTATTTTGACATTTAGAAGGTAAAAAGAACGCTTCCCGTGGCAATAAGGAAAAGTAATCCCACCATCAATGCTTAATTTTTCTCCGTTTTTCGACATAACTTTTTAACATGGGATGTCACTATTTATTCGGTTTTGTATACATTGGCAACACATGAGGTTTTAGGTAAATAGGTAAAGTCTAAAGACAAAAAAATTGAATTAAGTAAACCTAATATCTACACTGCGGTGCGGTGGCTATACGTTACTGACAGATGTTGCGTTGTTTTACTTGGTTTGGGAATTAAAATGTTAACTAATTTTGAATTTAGATTTAATATTGTACATGTCTGTACATATCTTTCATGGGTAGAACAAGATGCAGGGGTTCAATACATTGGATTTGGCATATAGCTATCGTCACACCCAATCAAGGATTCAATATTAGATTTCATAAGAATCTATAATATTTTTTACAAGTCTGAGTTTTCTTAAATCTTCTATAAGTTTAAACTCATAGAACTATAAAGTAAATCACCATACGAATATAAATGTTTAATCAAACTGCAACAAAACCATTAATAGAAATAACTTCTAGACCAAATGAGAAATGGATTTAACAAGATTTTGACAAATTTGCCTGGTAGCTATTAAGCATAAAACTTGATATCTAGATACGTTAGAATGAACCAACTGAAGGTTATGAATTTGTGAAATCATTAATATCATTCGTTTAATAAACTGTACACACACCCCGTGCGAAGAACGGGTACTCAGCTAGTACAATAAAAAAATTACATCCAATTTGGGGATTCTTATTCGAATTTTTTTAGTTAGGGGTTTGGGTGAGACGGGAGTTAAAAGTGGAGATGAAATTTTCATGTAAAATTTTACAACCACAATAGTTGATAGACGTTTCTAGCAAACTGAACAGTAATATTTATTTTTGTTTTTGTTTTCGAATAAATTGAGAAGCAAATAAAAAAAAAAATAATAAAAATAAAAAAAAACGCCCTGTAGTTCCAACTATGTTCCCAGTGATAATAGAGAACATAAATAACACTATTTTATTTTATTTAACCAATTTAGTCAGCTTATAACTTTAGCTAAACATGCTACAGTAATAATTCAGTTTTAGTTGACAAGATGCCCATGCTGTAATAGAGTGAAGGGTGCCTATAAGGAATGTGTGATGTATCATATACCTCAGTTACTTAGGGCCAACTGTAAGTGGAGGTTCGATTACTGAATGTTCATTTTCAAGTTTTACAGTATTATCAATTTAATCAATGAATACGACTGTATCAATTAGTGACACTTGTGGACATACAAAATAAATTATGTTAAAGTAATAATTCCTGAAATTTAAAATAGAGCACTGAGCCCATTAAAAATTTTTCGTTCAGTGGGCAAATCTATAAAAGTTGTTGATCATTTTTCTGAAAGACTTAGTAATTATAAATTGTTTTAGTACCAGGTTAACCGAGCCTTGCTCGTTGGTTTCAATTCAGTTTTAATATTTCCATCAACAACCAACTATAACTCTTCAAAGTTGACAGCAGTTTCAAAAAGGCTGCTTAACAATAATGTTCCCTTTTTTTGTTTACATTTCGTTCTTATTTCGTTACCACAATAGCAACCTATAAGACCAATGTAAAAAATTATGATTTTCAAACTTAAATTTAGACCAAATTCGATTTTCCTGGTTTGAGTCTGTTTCTAAACTTATTTTTGGGCCAAAACGCTCTTAAATGCAAAGTTTAAGCAAAATCTAACATTTAGATTTCGAGACCGTGGAGCACACATCCCTTCAGACATTGCTCGTATTATAGTATAGGATTTGACTGATAACAGCAGAAAATAAACTAATTGTTCCAAATTAACTACGGGAAATGGAAGTTACATAAAAAAGAAGAGAGAGAAGATATTGGCAAACTTCCTCCAATTCACAAAGTGACCAGTTAGTTTTATTTAAGTGCTTAGAAATATAATAAATTCTTCTAAAGAACAAGCATTTGTTTAAAATAACACCTCAAAGTATTGCTAGATATATAAGTCATTAGTCGTTTTATATCTTATGTTTTATCTTACGTAACTTCGTATAGTAATAAAAACATTTAATATTTTCATATTTTAACATTTTGCTGTTGAATAAATATTGTTCTGGAATTTTGATTATTCGTTTTTCGCCACTCTTAACAATATATATTTGGATGCGATCATAAAGTTTTTGCCCTCACAGTATAATAAATTGTTGAAACGAGTTTATTTTAAAAGCTAATAATATAGCCTAGTAATTGATTATGCTTATTGCAACGTCTTTAGATAAAATTTATAAAATGGATATTTTTACAAATTATGGTTTAAAAAAATAATGAGGTGAGGTGAAAATGATTGGAATTACTATTTCATAAGTATAATAATCTTAAATCAATATTGATTATCCTATCTGTAATAGAAAAAAATACTAAAAAACGTCCTGTCTGTCTGACATCATAATAATAACGGCAATGACTAATTTTCAAAGCTAAATTTTTATAATTTTATCTTGAATTTATCAGTTTTAAGATTTTTAGTTTTGAACTACTAATTAGACACAATTGTAAAATATAATTTAGTACTTCATCGTAGCACTAATCGTTTTTATACCATTCGGTTTCTCTATCAGGGCAAGACTTTATGGACACCAGGTATATTTAAATTATATTTTTTGTGTTTTGTGTTTATCTACGCCAGTGGAATTTTTAAAGTTTTGAGGGGGAACGGTCCAAACCCCAGTCTTGTTACTATCTAACAGGGGGGTGATGTTGTTCGAGTCCGCATCATTCCATTAGGCTACACGTACTCCCCGGGTGGTGCTAAACAAACAACAACTTTGGCAGCTGAACTATCACGCACGTGATCTCTCAGCTATGCCAGCTGCCAGACAAAATGCAAATGAATTTTCCAGGGCCAATATAAAAATTAGGCTGTGTTAGCTCTATAAATAGATATCTACTTTTTATTTTAGGTTTATATTTTTACATATACTGACTCAGGTGGTCTGCACCGCAGAATTTATTTTCCTATTCTTAAAACCTGGTGGCTGGCTAAATTGGCCATACGATATATATCTAACAGCGACCAGTTCTTAGAAAGCATCATTAATTAATGGCCCAATGACAAATGGCAACTGGGTCCGGAATCGAACCTTTAAAAGGCTTCTGACTTTTCTCAGGGTCGAACCGGCATCCTTTGGATTCAAAGGCGAGCACTATAACCACTCAGCTACCCAGCAAGTTAAAAATATATTGGCTAATAGTCTTAACTTGACAGTCTTAAGGCCGGTTCCTACGTGGGCGACAGATGCGACGCGACGAGAGCGACGGGAGCGACACCAGCGACAAGCTTGCATCGCCATAACGTTATACATTGTAAATTGCTGTCGCTGCTGTCGCCCACTAAGAACGCTCCAATGCTTATACATTTGTTTGAAATTTTGTCGCTCTTGTAGCGTCGCATCTGTCGCCCACGTAGGAACCGGCCTAAGTCTTGTCTTGGGTTTACATACAGCCTTAACTTATATACAGTCACATTTATAGTGAAAGATACTTGTAAAATTTACTTTATATATTTTGTTGAATGTCAATAATCCGATGATTGATATGACTCCAACATTACACTTTAAACCAAAGCTGCTCTTGCCTTCAAATAGTTAAAGAACTACTAAAACTGTAGCAATACAACAAAACTGACAGTTAAATAAACCATTAATTGTAAACAAAACTCATGGTTATTGTTCCTATTAGAAGAAGTCAATTATAATGGTTTTAAAAGGTAACAATTCTGTAACAAATTAAATAGTATTTAAATATAATTATCATTTTAAACCCCTGCATTTGAAATAGTTTGTCTGAACTTCCATGGATAAATTATATTCACTGAAATAACCTCAAACAAAGAGATCTATTTTCCCTATCTGTTCGTGGGCATAGAGAGAATTTAATTTCGTTTTAGCCTAAATCGATTGTATAATCAACGCTGTCCAACTGCTGTGTCGAATTATCCTACTAATCCAATTCTTATTTGCGATCCCGACACCTTTGAGTGGCTTTAAACAGCTATGTAGGTCATTTAATAGTCTGTAAATTAGTCACAGTTGGGTAATTCAACTAAAAAGGGAGTTAGATGTTTAAATGGTATCAAACGCAGTTCCAATGATTGTAACATATTTATATGACAGGAAAAGTACAAATCTAAATTCCTGCAACGCAATTTAGTAATGAAAAATATATACTGCCACATTACTGAATGCTATCTTATGTGTCCAGAAATAATAACATCCTCAATTTTTCTGCTGATCAGATTTATAAATAATGAAGATATTTAAGTTTAAGTATTTATTCAACAAAAGAAATTAAATAATACGAATAGAAGATAGTTTCAGAACGATATTTTTGTTATTTATGTCTTTTCATAGTATTTGAATAACAAGACATGATGAATAAAAAACCAAATTAATGTAAAAAATGAAGATATGGCAGTTTTCTTTGTAAAACAAGAAAACTACTTCATAAAACTATTTTCAGTAAATAAACGACATTGGAAATCTTTTAGGCCCTTAAATATTAATTAGTCTTAATGTGTAGTCTATATTATTTTTTATAAAGGTTTAATAATCAAGTTTGTTAAAGAAATTCACGGAACGGCTTACTTTTGAATCAATTTATTAATCTAAGTAATGAAACTTAGAACAAGTATTATACAGTATAAACCGTATAAAATCAATTCAATCTCGGGCGAAGCCATGATGGGCAACAGCTAGTAAAATATAAGCCGTAAAATGTAGACTACTTTTTCATACATGTGTAGGAGTTTTATCTCTTCCGGGGTTCGGCCCTTAAGAAAATCAGATGTTTAGGTTAAGAAGAAAATAAGTCAATATGTACATCAAATTAAAGGTCAAATTTGTTTAAGCTCTCCCAGAAGTCAAAATCCATACAACCTTATATTTGATTAAAAGCTCTTGACGATATCCTCCCAACCTATATAGTTCTCCGCTCCAAATATCTTCAAAATTAAAACGTAATTCTTATGGAAGCAACATGTTATTCTTATGGAGACTGGGACAGTGGTGTCGTTCTGTAATCCAGCTTCTTGGAGGTCACAAATTGTGATTAGTTATAAGCGATGGCTTGTGTATGCGATATTCCCTAGTGGGGACTAACGTCCGATTTAGTGAACACTAGTTCATCCATAAGGGCCATTCTTCATGGCAATGGAATTTAAGTTAAGTTAAGGTATGAGGATTAGATTAGATTAAGTTTTTTTGAGGCCAGTAATAATGTATTTAAAATAATTTTGGATCCGATACAATATAGATTTCATCTTATTTGATATTTATATAGATATGATAAAATTGATAAATCGTTTTACTCAATCGATATATCGACCGAAGCGATTGATAACTTTCATTTGATAGTTCCACCAAGCGTATATGGAAATGCAGCCGAAACAACAATGTTAAATTTCTGAAAAATTACTAAGTCGAATATATTATGAAGGTGGTATGAGAGGATGCAAGTGTTTAATAAACTGCAGGGTGATTGGAGATTACTTGAGTTAAAATCCACTTAACGTAATATTACTAATTTTAAACACAAGAAGTTTTGTTTATCCCTCGTGTTTACGGGGTTTAAAAACATAACCACAGATTAATTTGTACCAAAAGTTTTGCACAACACACAAGAAGCTACTTTTCAAGTTTACTAATTGAATTTACATGATAAAATTCTAATATACTGCTACCAGGAAACGATCACTTCTAGTATTGTTGGTAATTGTCAAACAGTGCGTAAGATAAACGTAACAACAGCAGCTGTCCTCAGCCGGTGCGTACACAGACATGCGTAGTGCTGCGAGCTGCGAGGAAACCCTTGAGCAACTGTGCAACTGTAAAACTGAACCGTTCATAATATTATCAAACGCAATCGTATAACCATTCAACTGCGCAAAAATTTATCCAACCAGTGTATCCATATAATTTATCAACAATTGAACTGGGTAACCATTAAATTACAAAATTTAATACCAAATATCCTGACACGAGGAAGATTTTCGGATTCCTCCACCTGAAAAGAGAGGTGTTTTTATATAGTTAGATGAGAGCAAAGGGTCAACAATGCACCCAAGTAGCAATATGTCTGAACAACAATGCAACTGGAACAATCGCCTGTGAAACAATGCAGGCTGCCACAATGCCACCGAGTATCACTTTATCTAAGCAACTGTCTCTCAAGGTCTGTAGAGGAAAAAGCACAACTGCTTCCAAAGTCTGCTGAATAGCTATTTTTTGTGTTCCGGATATGAAACGTCAAAACTAAAACGGAAGTCAAGTTACGTTATAATATTTACCATTACACAGCTGATTGAAAAAGAGAATGAAGCAGTCTTACCACGGGTACGATATTTACCGTACAAACACCATATTACTCTATTTTACATTTGGATTATTATTGAATAACAAACCATTGGGTAGTAACCGAATTAACAATTATCAATCAAGGTAAATATAAAACTATAAATTCTACCCTAGTTTGCTTTGAAATTCCCTAATTTATTAATAGTCGAGGAAAAAATCTCCGAAGCAAACGAGAACGATTGCAACGTCAGCAACACTTGCAGGTAACAAAGAGTAAAATGTTGGTTTTAAAACACTTTTTTAACCAACAAAAACTCAGTGGCGACATCCACGGATGTCGCAGAAACTGACACCGTTGCTCTTATGGGATGTAGTTCACCTGTAACACTACAGTCATCTTGGATGTCTCTAACGTCAGGACTGCTTACTGAAGCAGACGTAACAAGCAATCTGTTTATCATGAGGAATGTGATGTAGGTAACAATTATGGGTTCGTTCAAAACTTTTATTGCATTTTTCTCAAAACTTACTTTTTGTTACTTGTACCCCCTTGGTTCTATGCCCCTCATTTTTGATCGCGCCACAATCATCCTACACTCATATTTCATTCATACTTGGCTTAAACTACCTTTTTAGTTAGGTCGTCATTTCAGTAAAGTATTTCATCATGGATATAGTAAATAGGGCACATTATTCAACGTAGATGACGTTTTAAACTTAACTAACTTGGATCGTTAAACCTTCATGAACATAAACTTTGTGTTATTATGTGCGTTTTAGCGAAACTGGGTCACAATAAAAACTTGCTATCATTAATACCGGATTTTTATAATACTCAAGTACCAACAAATGTACGTTATGTACGCATGTTTGAAGTTTAAATAGACTTTTCAATTTTTCTCAATATTTTCCACCCGTCTGAATCAGATGTTTGTAAAAATAATAAATACCCCCGTCGCAGCAGACCTGCGTACTCAACGAATTTCCAAAGAATTATTGTTTCAACATCAAAGAACTTTGTGGCTATCTTATATAATTAATAATCTTTACAAGGAAATATAATATATTTAATTTCATTATACATCTGAGTAAATTATTTTTATTTAATTATCAATATTTATATTGCAATAAATGACTTTTTTAACAGTGATAAAAGTGCATATCCAAAGCTTCCATGCAAAAGGAATGATTTGTTTACGAATAACAAAACATAAACATTTCAAATTTGACAAATATGCAGAAGACAGCTGATCAGCTGATTAGGCACAGATACCTTATTATCTCCATCTCTCTTGCTCCCATTGTACACTAATTTTCCATGAGAATACCATGGGATTTAGCATGTAGGTTTGCTGCCATGTGGGTTTTTGATCAAATCTTAATTACTTACCACCTAATGAAGGTTCATACAATTTTTTATTAAGATATGTTGATAAATAAGCGACATATAATTTTTTAAAGATTTACCCATAAGAATAACATGGGAAACTTGATTTGAATTTTCTCTATGACCAGTTAAACTATTTTAAAGATTCAAAATACAAAATTGTTTGTTTTTTAAGCTCTTTTTAATGGTTTTAGTTAAAATTGATGAATTTTGAAAATTAAGGTCCAAAAATGCCAAAAACACATTTTTGACCCCTTTGAAACCCTATAAACCTCGTTCTCATAACCCGACAATGCTGGTTCGCGAACTCATGAAAATAGATCTGGTCTTATAACTTCATACCAAATTTCATCAAAATCGGAGGTCCCCTTCGAAAGTTATCAGTACCACGGACACACACACACACACACACACACACACACACACACACATATATATATATATATATATATATATATATATATATATACATATATATGAAAATGAACGAACGGTGTTTTTGGCTTCTGGGGACCTCAAAATGAAAAAGTAAAGTGGTCCCGGGCTTAGGTCTTACCATGGCTACTACCGTAATAGCGTATTCCCTATAGGGAAATTCGCTAAAACGAAATTATTAGTTGGCCTAACAAGTAAAAGGGACTTTAAAAGGGACTTCGATAAATAACGTTGAAAGTGAAATTCGCTAACATTTTAATTATCTTTAAGACCTGTTGTAAATATTTTTATCTTTATATTAACCATTATTATTTACAAAGCAGCGGTAGAGCACCGTACCTTCCTTAATAAACCACATGACGTAATTGGTGATTCGGTATCTAATGCTTATCAACTTCAACGACGTTGTTATCGTATGTTGTGGTCTGCTATGTGTAACCTGTAAGACTATTGTCAGGTCTGTAAGATAAACCTAAGTATAACAAGTAGCACAATACAGTTTTACTGAACATTTTGTAGCTTTTGTTAAGTAAAATTCTGCGAAAACTTCATGTTGTTTTGATAAAAGGTAGGAGCATCAGACATTCTCTGGTTTCACAGTAGTGTAGTAAAATTAAATTAGGAAAAAAATTGTACATCCGAGGTAAGCTCGAAAAGTTCTATGGCATCCCATTACATTCCTCGTATCTTTTGAAATCCCCAATGCGGATCATTCCCAAAAATGGGAGTGAACATGTGGAGATAAAATGAAATTTGATATTGACCAAATTAAATTGTCATAAATCAAATTAAAGGTATTACAATTATAATAGAATCCAAAGCCTAAGCTTGAACGAAGAATAAATTTCGAAGAATTCCCCTATTTTCGAACATTTAAAGGAAGGTTTAAAAGCATCCGTCAAGGCGTACGCAGTTTTAATGTTAATTGTGTTAGAATAGATTGGTCTAAAAAATCTTAAAATATTGACTATTTAAAATGTTATTGCATTTTTAAATGAATTTCATATATTCATATGATTTTATTTTATTTTGAAAAGTGATATTCAGCCGCTTTGAACTTTTGTAGAGAGAGTTTGAGACATTCTATTAGGACATTCAATTTTATCTGCACAAATCAATTAGCCAACACAGTTGAAAAACCTAGCTATCACCTTCATTAAGAATTTTTCTTAAACTATTTTTAGCTTTGCAAATTATTATTTAAAAGTTTAAAATATGTATAAAGTAACATCATTGACTATGTACACTAACGTGAGTTTCTCATAGCATAGACGTGTGTGAAGCCTATTAAGACGGTGGTGCGATCTCGTACGGCGTACATGGAAGTACACGTAACATATGATAGATAAATCAGTATTACCACTGTTCTCAACCAAGGATGAAACATTTTATAACTGAAAGTTATGTTTATGTTTTGGAAAAGTGTTTTTGCAGCACTGTAAGTCCAGCTGAATAATAAAAATATCGATTGCAGCGAATCTTGTGCCGCGTACACTAAACTTCCAAATTTTTGCCTCAAACTAAATGCATTGGATGAGAGGTCTATTCACGTTAGTGACGTTAGTGTACATAGTCAATGGTAAAATTTTCCGTGACCTTAAGACAATTATGATTAGGATCCTCTCTAATCTTGTAATACATTCCTAGTCAAACTTAAATAAAGTGCCAACCTAACATACTTTTATTATCTTGAGATAAATTTAATGACTCTGAGGCAGTTAAAAACGTTAAGCGTCAAGAGTTCTGCTTCTGAATATAATTAGAGCCTACACCTGGGGGGGGGGGTCTAGGGGTGGAATGGGGGGGAGGCTTAAACCTGTGAAAGTGAAATGTTAATCACAACCAGTTATCTTGAATCTTGACATATTTCTCGTGCAAGTGCCATGCAATTAGATGTTTCCATGTAACGTCTCTGCTATTTTAACAACGCCTATGTTAAATTTTGAGCAAACTCTTTCAGGCATTAAATAAAAGTCTGAAGTTTTTATTTATTTGTTTAACAGAAATCCGTAACTAACTTTGTTTAATTAAAATATGTTTTATGTGAAGATAGATTTAATAATTGAGTTTTTTTTAGATTTTCAGCTTCGTTGGATTTTTATTAAATGGCAAAGATCGGCATTTGTTTTTTCTTGTTAGACTCATGTTGTAAGTTCAAGTTTGGCATTTAGAACAAAACAAATACTCACTTCCCGAACTAAGTTTTTTGCAAATATTTTTTTTAAAATTTTATTTTATATTGAGTATTTAAAGGTACTTCACATAAAAAAGAAAACCCATACAAAACTTTTAACTTAAAAAATAAATTGACTCAACTAAATAAATTAACTAATCAACTGAACCAAAAATGACGTTTTTCCTGTTGCGTGTTCGTTGTTTTGTGGCTTAAGAAACCCTAGATTCTTGAATATAATCTTATTTTCCTTTTGATTTCTTATTTGTACTTCTTCTTAACAACTCAATCTAAATACATATAGAAAAAAAACATTGAAATGACAATAAACACATTGAAAACATCGAAACATTTAAAACATCGAAAAAACATTGTAACTTATTAAATTATAACACTTGTTGTTGTCCAAAAACAGGGCAAAATGCGTGTACTGATCACCATGATAAAAATATAAAATTTAAAGAAGAGTTTTGTATCTCACCTCTAAGCAGGTTTTATCATTTAAAAAAAAAATCAAGCCTAATATAGGCAGTAATTTAGGCCTATACTATTTTTATTTATTATGCGTTCTAAAATACATTAAAGAGGATTATTTACTTGATGATGAACCTTGATTCCTGAACACCAAGATTCTCTAAATATTTATTTGAAATAATTAAAATTTTTTGAATGAATCAAGTATAATTTTACTTCTAATTTTAACTGTAAAAATAAGTATAATCAATTTATGTTCAATAAAAAATATATGCATTAAAAAGAACCAATACGAGGAATGAAAACTATCGTTGCCCTTTTGTCGTTTAAACTTGACCTTAAACGTTTAAGAATGCCATGAAAAAATTATTTTACAGTTTTAAAATTTGAAAAGTAATAACACATGCAACTACGGGAAAAAAATTTACATTCAAATCAGTTATACAACTGTTGTATACATCCTAGACAAAATATACTTACGACGGCATTTGACATAAATATGAATAATGTCATCAGGGGAAGGAACATTATAATGATGCTATTACTAGGCAAATGAAACCCACGTGTAGAAATGGCCCGATTTGCAAATTCTCGATAACACGTGTTTGGCGATATTTACAACTACGTGTTGGTTTGATCACATAACTACAATTTACTCTCTTAAGGTATCTATAGTTTGACTAATATTTAGCCGTTAAATCTACACCATTCGGCTAACCAAAGGCAAATTGCATTTCTTAACAGTACATTTCAAAGACGGCTTAAATGAGTAAATAGTGACAACCATTTCGCGGGAAAATAACTAAACATATCCTTTTTCAATGAAGACCAAAATACCCCCGTCACAGCAGACCTGCGTACTCAGCGAATTTCCAAAGGAATTTGAGATTTTGTATTTTCTCCATAGACACCATAGGAATGAGTGTGTAGGTTTGTAGTGTTTGTAGGAGTGTGTAGGTGTGTAGGTAGGTGTGTAGGTATGTAGGTGCCATGAGATGTTAAAAAAAGTTTGTTGTTAGGAAAATTAATGGTCGGGTACGGTAAAAATTTAAATTGTATCAATATTCGGCACATGCCACCACATAGGTGTTGTAAGCAAATATCAGTTAAACCCATGTGAATGTACATACCAAATTTTACCAGTTTACGTCAATAAATAAGCGAGATGCAGCATTTTATTGATTTCCCGTAAGCTTAAAGTGGGAAACATTTTTTTAGCTTTTCTCCGGAATGTGTTAAGCTATGTTATTAATTCAAAATACTAAATTGTTTATTTTTTAAGCTTTTTTTTAAATAATTTTAGTTCAAATTCTTGAATTTTAAAAATTGAGGTTCAAAAATGCCAAAAAATATTTTTTACCCATTTGAAACCCTATAAAACCCTTTTCCCATAACCCGACAATGCTGGTTCGCAAACTCATGAAAATAAACATGGTCTTACACCTTCGTACCACATTTAATCAAAATCGGAGGTCACCTTAAAAAATTATCAGTATACCACGGACACATAGATATATTTATACTATGTGAAAATGAACCAATGAACGAATGGTGTTTTTGGCATTTCTGCATCAAAATGAAAAATTAACATGGTCCCGGGCTTATTTATTACCATGGCTAATACCGTAATAGCGTATTCCCTATGGAGAATTCGATAAAACCTTTTAATCCATCATTTGCTCATATTAATATTTCTAAAATTGCCAAATATTTTACATTTAAACCAGTATAAACAGTTTAAGCTACAAAGCAACAAGTAAAGTAATTAAAACATATGATGAATGTATTTATGGTGAAATAAGAAAGTGTAAAAAAGTCTGTGAGAAATTATAACTTCTTAATCGATTATTAGTTTATGTGTTTTAAGCTTCTTGGATTTCTCTAGAAGTATTTTATATTCATTGTTGATCTAAATTCATGTGTCATGGACAATACGTAGCTTAAGTGTTGTATAAATTGTTAAGTGTGTCGATTTATTTATGTCCAACGAGGATTATTATTTTCATCTTTATAAATTGTACCTCATGTCGTAGGACATAATTAATTTTGGAAATATTCCTTTTGTTACTTAACTTGGTTTATTAAGATATTTACAGTGAAAGATCTTTTTTAATTATCTAAGCCCATTTTTACACTTTATTAATTAGTTTGAAAAAAGTTATTTTATTTTGGGAATCTGCCAATAGTCCTCTTATCTCGAACCCTAAACAAACAAAATCAAACCTTCTTAGATATCTAACAAAATAAAATATTTTAATCTGAAAACATTGTTCAAAAAAAATTTAATACAATTTTAATATTAATATCTGGCATATTTACTTATTAAATAAAGAAATTAATCCTCACACAGAAGGTCTTTTCATTATCCTGCTGGCATTCAAATAGACAGGTTTAAAACTTAATTTTCATGAAATTGTGGCAAAAGGCAGAGGAAGAGTCCATCCCATTTAAACAGGGGTGCTTCAAGGCAAGCCAGTAAGTTAAGTTAAATATATGTAAATATAATGCATGATCAATGTTTGATTTTAATTGATATATAAAAATGATATTTACTGTTACGGTACAAAATGACTGAATGAATTTAATATAAGAAATTTATAAGGATGGAATATCAGTGTTACGAAACCATTAGTGATAAGGTATCAGTCGAATTATTGAAAAAAGACAAAAATTACATTTGGAGGTAAGTGTAGATAGTAAATCACAGGTAACTAGCCCGTCTGAGAGTTATGAAAAATTTCTCGCAAATGTTTTTCTCAAATAGTTATAAACTACTTCACTATCACTTGATATAAATTACGATACCTTCCACTAACACTATTTTTCGTGTATTTCAAAGAAATTTAGATTTTACGTTTTTATGGAGAAAGGTCCAAAACCCTGGTCTTAGAATCCATCACCAACGTTTTATTTGATACATTAGTTTAATTAGTTTTTTTAATTGCTCAAGACAAAGTTCTAATTTGGTAGATTCACTTCATCATTACCATTTACTACCATTGTTTAGTTATTATTATTATTTAGTACGGACAAAATACCAATCTCAATTACCTAACACACAAGTGATGCCGTACCTTATAAAAGGATCGCAAATGACCCACATAAAGTTATTAACCAAATGCTTTATATCAGTGATCAATATAATCCTGAACTATTCCTGGAACTCAATTCGTATGCGAGAATAATTTATAAAATATCACGAACAATAAGCAGCTTTAAGCCTGTGATCCTCTAAGTAAGGATTAATGGCGGATTCTACTGTGCATTTCATTTTGTCCAGCAGATATAGTTAATACAGAGCATTATCACTAAATTACTTCTTTTAAAACATATTGGATTTTGTCTCATTTGGGTATGTTTCATATATCTTTTAAAGACGCCGCTGCTACGTTGTTTCAATACGAGTATAGTCGAATGATAAAAGTACGAGTAAAATGAGTATAATACCATAGAAAATCGTTAGTTTTTCTATGATAATAGGGTAGAAAAATTGAGCCAAAATATGGATGAAAAAATAGACAGCCATTTATTTGCTGAAATGTGTTCTATGTCCATCCTTTGCTCTCTCTCTCTCTCTCTCTCTCTCTCTCTCTCTCTCTCTCTCTCTCTCTCTCTCTCTCTCTCTCTCTCTCTCTCTCTCTCTCTCTCTCTCTCTCTCTCTCTCTCTCTCTCTCTCTCTCTCTCTCTCTCTCTCTCTCTCTCTCTCTCTCTCTCTCTCTCAGTGGTGGCGCGGCTGCCGAAGAGGAAGGACGTGTACTGGGATTGTTCCTGCCAATTGAGGTTAGGTTGTGAGTTATACTTTTATCGTGTGTTTTCACTATTTTCGTTTTAGGCCTAATTATTTTTTTAAAATGAACTGTTTTCAATGCAAAGAACTAATTCATGAGGACGAAAATAAACTTACTTGTTTTTTCTGTAATGAAAACTATCATTTGTAATGTATTCCAAACCTGACGCAACCTGATTTTGATTACATATCAAGTTCTGGTTCTAACTGGAAATGTCCTACATGTGAAAAGCTAAAGACTGTTAGAGGGGATAATACACCTCTGACACCTATGAGCAGTAAACAATCACAAGAAAAAAATAGTGATACTGAAGCTGACTCGGAATCAAGTACGAAATCAGGACAAAGCAAGCAAACATGTTTCAAATGTACGAAGGGTTTCTCCTTTAACGCACATAGGGCGAAATGCACAAAATGTCGTAATGTGTGGCATTTTAGATGTGTCTCTCCTGCAATATCGAAGGATGAATATAATAAAGTGAAATCTACATGGAATTGCGATCAGTGTAGCGAGGACGGTACCGCTAGTAAGAAGGCAGATAAGACGGAGGTATCAGATAAGACAACCACAGATAAGGCTACTGTCTCAGACAGCATTACTCTTGCTGATATCATGAATGAAATGTTATCTTTCCGGAAAGAAGTTGTAAAAACAAATAAAGAATTCTCTGAGTCAATGAATAAATACTCTGAATGGATTGAGGAAAATACCAAAAAGATTGGCGAAGCTACTCAACGGCTTACTGAGGTAACAAAAGTTATCGAATATTTACAACAGGAGAACGTTAACCTAAAGAAAACTGTTAATGATTTGAAAGAAAAGATCATTTCACTCGAGCAATCTGCAAAAGAGAATGACGTGGAAATACAGGGAATTCCCTCTGCGGAGAATGAAAACTTAAATGAACTATTGAAAAAAATGTCTAATGCCATCGGGTTTGATTACGACGAAAAAATGGTCAGTAAATGTTACAGGTATAAGGGCAATGCAGGAAGGCCAGGGAATATCATGGTCCGCTTTGTAAGAAACATCGACATGAAAACATTCATAGACAAGAGAAGAATAAAGAGAAACTTGAATACAAGGGATCTTGGAATCATGGAAGGGAATGCTATGCCGATCTACGTCAACAATAGTCTTTCTAGTGAGAAGAAAAAGTTGCTAAACGCTGCGAAGCAAGTAAAGAAGGACAAGTTGTACACCTTTCTGTGGGTCCGGAACGGCCGCATATTCATGCGAAAAAGTGAAGGTGAGCGTTTTGTCGTCGTGGATACTTTTGACGATCTTAAGAAATTGTCCTGAAAATTAGAGTGTAAGCTTACAATCTTGTTTGTTAAATGTTTTATTTTTTTTATTCCTGTTCTTATTGTATACTTTCTATATTTTGAGGTTTATAATTATGAGTTAAAATTTAAATTCCAGTTTTTATGGTGGATGAAAACTTAACTGTGAACAAAAATCAATTGGATGGTTTATTTGATATTGGGACTGATTCAAAAACAAAGTTGAGAATAATACATGTTAATGTGGAAAACATAACAGTACATAGAGAAACATTTCTTGAGCTTTTTGCAAATCAAGTATTTGATATAATAGTTGTATCTGAAACTTTCTTAAAACCAGCTATCTCATCAGTACCTTATTCTATTGAAGGATATAATTTAATACGACACGATAGAGAATGTAAAGAAGGCGGGGGCTTAGCAATTTATATTAAAGAAGTGTTTTCTTACAAATTAATTGTTAAGTCTCAGGCAATATATTGCAGAAAACCAGAATTTATGATGGTAGAAATTTCTTGTGGTTGGAAATTGTTACTTTGTGCAGTGTACAGACCACCTAAAGTAGGCTTTATTTCTGAATTGTTTGACTGTGTAGCAAATTTATTACCTATGTATAACCATGTATTATTGATAGGAGACTTCAATGTCGACCTTAGTAGTGACAGAGTGTATGCAGATAAAACGCAGTTGTTAGAATTAATTAATAATTTAAATTTGTCAGTTTTGCCATTAAATCCCACTTACCATAGATTAAACTCAGATACTATGTTAGATTTAATTATTGTTAATGATGTGAGTAGAGTTACAAAGTTTGGACAGTTGCCAGTGTCTGGTATGTCATATCACGATCTTATTTACTTAGAATTGAACTTAAAAATAAAGCCATATAAGAATAGTGACAGAATTGTTATAAGAGATTTTAAAAATATAAATGTAGATCAGATTAAACAAGAATGTTCAGAAATTAGTTGGGATAATCTGTATTCGAGTGAATCAATAGATAGAAAAGTGGATATTTTAGTAGAAAAGTTAAGTTACTTATTAAACTTGTATGCCCCAGAAAGATGTATCTCTAAGAAAAGAAATGCTTGTCCATGGATAAATGATGAAATTAAAAATTTAATGAAAGAAAGAGATAAATTATATAAGCAATATGTCAGAACGAAAGATCAAGCTATGTGGGAAAACTACAGAGTTTTACGTAATAGAACTAAGAGAATTATTAGAGATTCTAGGAATAATTATTTTGCTTCAATATTTCAATCAGTTAAATCAAATAAAGAAGTATGGAATGTTGTCAAAAGTCAAGGGGCTGGTAAGGAACCAAAAAAGTGCAATGACCCTGTAGTATCATTAAACTCATTAAATGATTTCTTTTGTGGCGTCAACAATGTAATAAATGGTGATTTAATAAATATATATAAGAATAGAGGTCTTAACAGTCCGTTAGATAATAGTTTTAGGTTTAAAACCATTACTCATGATTTAATTTATAAAGTTATTATGGACATTTCATCAAATGCAGTAGGTAATGATGGCGTTCCCTTAAAGCTTATTAGGTTGGTTTTTGATGAGATAAAAGAAGTATTGTGCCATATTTTTAACTTTTCATTGCTAAATAGTGTTTATCCACAACAATGGAAGCAAGCTTTAATAATACCTTTGCCTAAAGTAAACGATCCTACAGAAAGTAAGCATTATAGGTCGATCAATATATTATGTGTATTAGGTAAAGTTCTTGATAAACTTGTGTATAGTCAAATATGTTCCTTTGTAAATGATAACAACATTTTAAATAAGTATCAGTCTGGTTATCGAAAATCATACAGCACACAGACAGCATTGATTAGAATCACTGATGATATCCGATATGCCATTGATAATCGGAAGATAACGGTACTATTATTGTTGGATTTTTCACGAGCTTTCGATTGTGTTCATCATCAGCTATTGTTGGCTATTTTAGAATCATTTAATTTTAGTTTTAATGCTGTGAAATGGTTCCAGTCATATTTAGAGTTCAGAACACAAAGAGTAAAAACTGCAAGTGGTAAGTTTTCAGATTGGAAAGTCAATCCAGTAGGTGTGCCACAAGGCTCCACATTATCAGCACTACTTTTTTCGTTATATTTAAATGGGATTAGTGACAATTTAATGTTTAGTAATATTATGTTATATGCTGATGACGCTCAGTTATATATTCATTGTGACATCAAAGATATAAATAATGCTGTAAACTCTTTAAATGCTGATGTAGCAACAATTTATAAATGGTGCAGGGATCATGGACTGGATTTGAATATAAATAAATGTAAGCCAATAATAATAGGTAATCAAAGATTGCTAAATAGTATTAATTTTGATGTTTTACCAATTCAAGTAAATGGTCAAGAGGTTCCTTTTGAAAAATCAATTATAAATCTAGGACTTAGAATGAACAGTACTCTATCATGGTCAGAACAAGTAAATTACATACATAAGAAAGTTTTTCAATGTCTGTATCAATTTAAAAAGTTATGTTTCAACCCTACAATAAGTATTAAGAAGCTTTTAATATCAACTCTTGTGTTTCCATTCTTTGATTATGCAAGCTTAGCTTTTTGTGATATCAATGAAACTTTAACAAATAAGCTACAAAGAGCACAAAATGCGTGCATCAGATATATTTTCAACCTACGGTTAGATGACCATGTGACAGAATATTATAAAAATTTGGGATGGTTGAAAATTAGAGAACGGAGAGAGTATAATTTGCTTACAATGACATATAGGATGTTTGTAAACAAAAAGCCAGATTATTTGTATGAAAAATACATTAGAATGAGTGATGTACATAATAGACGAACTCGATTTGGAAATGAATCTTTACAATTTCCTATTCATAGAACTGTAACTTATAGTAAATCATTTCATGTTCAATCAATTAGACTATTAAATTCATTAGATGAAAGTGTAAGAAATAGTAACACGGACAAAGTCTTCTGTAAAAAAGTAAAGGAAAAACTTCTTGAAAGATACAATTAATACAAAAGTTCCCAATATTGTTAAATATTTGTTTGTCTGTATAATATAGTTTTAAATTTTCAATAATAACCTCAAAATAAATTAGTAGTTACAGGATGTAATATAATAGGACAGGATTGTAAGTTAATTAAGATATATATATTTTTTTTTCTTAGTTTGCTGTGTAAATGATAATTGTTACTTTTAACATATTTTTCTTTTAATACTTTAATTACTGTTTATTACATATATTGTAATGTATACATACATAAGCCAGCCACTACTCAATGTAATTGTTTGTAGAATTGTAATATGATTTGTTCCTGTCCTGGGGGAAGAGTGGACCTTTGGTCTAACCTAGGGCAGGCTAAATAAAGAAATTGTCAATTGTCCCTCCCCGATAAGTCCCATGAAATTGATAGTGGGGAACATTCCCGAAAATAGTGGGATGGCCCACGTGGAGACAGAAATAAATCTCTCATCGGCTAATAGGTCTCAAATGGCTAATAGCTCTTAAGTAGTATAATAAAATGCCATATATCCATTCTCTTTTCTTGAATTGAAAATGGCAGCCTGTCAAAATTTGAATAAAAATCCAATTATAACCTTTAAAATGCATTAATATTCTAAATACTTAAACTTTTGATGTCCAGTTTGCGACAAACATTTGACATTGAAAATAACTTTCAAAATGCGGACAGCTCGACATATGGTCATTATATTACCCTAGAATCACCCTCTACATGGATGTCCAAAGAAGGAAGTCCTAAAACATTTTTCTGAATCCAAAGCCAGGCTATATCAATTTAAAACTCTTAATTAGGAGAGTACATAGTCTAAAACCAAACGTCAAAAGGTCAAGTATGTCATAAGTTATTTCATTTCAACGTTTTGATAATATTATATTTCAATTTAGATACTGAACGGCTGCCATTTTTCTCCCGACAGATATATTGAAATCGGGTGTAAATCATTATATTCTACCATTTAAGACCTTTAATTTTATATATACACCTTCTGAAATGCATTTAAATTTAGCATGCTTTATGTAAAAATTCTTTATCTCTTCCTGGCTTAACCACCCATTTTCGGGAAAGATCCCCATATGGGATTTCAGTGAACTTTTCGGAGGAAAGCCAGGGGCTGCCATAGAACACATTTCAAAATAAGTTGGTTGTAAAAAAATTATACATTTTTCATGACTAATTTTACTATAATGTCTTGTGTAGCTACCTGTTCCTTATTAAAACCACGCAATTCAATTGTTATGATCATTAATTATTAGCCCATGACCAAAGGCAGCACGGTCCAGATTTTAACCACCAAAATAATTATACTTTTTGTTTATATTTGTGACTGACCTGACGATGACAGCATTGCTGTTGAAAGGCCTAGTCTAAATAAACATTTAATTATTATATTGGTGTATTGAATTTTAAATTTAGAAGTTTAACTTAACCAATATAGCTCGCCCGTTTCAGGTAAAAAACTTTTATTCATTATTAAAAAAATTATTACACATAACAATATTCATATACAGGGTGATTCAGACCACCCGTCCACTATTAATAGCAGGAGAACGGTTTGAGATAAAATCATGAAATAAAGTTTTTTTCCCACTAAATCACGTATGGGCTTTCCAATAAAAATATTTTCATCAATGCCAGTATACAGGGTGTTCCAAAACTGGAGGTCACGGGTTCGAATCTCAAAATTTTCTTAAAGAAACATGCAGATTTTTTCACATAATTTTAAAGGTATTAGTCAAAGAAGCATTTTCTTGAAAACAGAATGAATTTATCTTTTTTCCGTTTCAAAATGGCGGCCATTTTTGTAAGAAAAATCAACATTTACGGAATACCCTGTAATTCTTTTATTATTTGTCATAAATGACTCCTGATTCAATATCCTTATTTAAAATGAGCTAAGCTGTACAATGGTATGTCACAAGACCACATTTATTAAAAAACTAAAAATTTCAAAATTTTATAATTTTAAAAATTTTAACTAAGACAAAACTCAAAAATTCTAAATGTAAACATATGTCATATTGTATATCATCTTAAAGCTCTCATTGAACTGAGCAACTTTGTAATTTACACTATTACCATATCTCTTGTGGTTTTGTAGTAATAACGTAAAAATGTCATTTTCCCATATGATTTGCATGTTAATTGTTCAGGGCTTTATAGTATGGAAGTCCTCCTTTGATTGTTGTCATAACATTGAATTAACATGCAGGTTATATGGAAAAAATGTATTTTTACGTTCAAATTCAAATTCAAATTCTTTATTTTCATATTAATTTGTACATTGTGTGATTTGATACAAATATACAAATATCATGAATCGTCACTATCCTACATTTGCAATCAATAATACTGTAAGAATAACAAAAGATTACATTCATATATTATGAAAATAAAAACCTATAATAAAACCCTTGATAACTTAATATAACAAAACAAAAATCCCTCTAAGGTCTTCTTTGCTCCAGATACTCTTTTATCGAGTAAAAAGCCTGAGCCTCTAAGAACTTCTTCAACTCTCTCCCAAATTGAGCTTTGGACCGACATTCTTTTATTTTTTTGGGGCAAACAATTAAAAAACTTAATACCAATATAATAAGCTCCTTTTTCAAATTTTGAAGTCTTGTGGATTGGATAGAATAGCAAGTGCTCAGCTCTGGTTGATCTGCATGATTCATTGTTTTTTGAGAGAAGATGCAGATTCTTAAAGGTCAATGACAAAACGGCATGGATATAAATTGAAGGTACTGTAAGAATTCTATGACGGAGAAATATTTCTCGGCATGGATGTGACCAGCGCAGTCCAAAGATCCGTCTTATGATATTTTTTTGTGACTTAAAGACTCTGTCGATGGAAGGAGAAGAGCCCCAAAATGCAATACCATATCGAAGAAGACTTTCAAAATAACCTCTGTAAACGTCAAGTAAGACTTCTAAGCTACATGTGTCCTTCAAAAGGTTAATGGCATAAGCCGCTGAACTTAATCGTTTCAAAAGCTGCTGAGTGTGACTCGACCAAGACAAAGTCTCGTCGATGACAACACCAAGAAACTTGGTCTCAGGACAAATAGAAATATATGAATTGCCATTTAACGGAATTTGTTGAGTCAATTTTTCGGAACGTGCTGACATGCAGAAGTTCAGGGCACTGGTTTTAGCGGAGTTAAGTAGAAGACCATTAGCTTCAAACCAAGAAGAGCACACCTTCAAAGTGTCTGTTAGATTGGAAAAAAACAGACTCACAATCTTGACCTTCGACCAACACAGAGACATCATCAGCATACATGACAAAGTTTGAATGACGGTTGTTGTAACTCAAGTCATTTATATACAACAAAAATAAAACCGGTGAAAGAATACACCCTTGTGGAACACCCCTCGTTGTGTTCATCCAGGAAGAATATGATGATGGACCTTGAGTTTGAGAAATATTGACCATTTGTTTGCGGCCCTCTAGAAAAGATTGCATCCATCTCAGAGCCACTCCTCGGATTCCGTAATGATTGAGTTTGTCTAATAGAAGTGAATGAATGACACAGTCAAAGGCCTTGGATAGGTCGCAAAAGACACCCACTGTCCTTCGCGACCCATCCAACGCCTCTAGGACCGACTTAGTAAAGTCAAAAATTGCTGATTCAGTGGATCTTCCTTGCCGAAACCCATGTTGAGAATTGTTCAGTATATTCCATCTGTTGAGAAAGGATGTTAGTCGAGAAAGGTATATTTTTTCAAAAATCTTAGACAGAACGGACACTAATGAAATAGGGCGGTAGTTTTTGAACTGAAAGTGGTCGTCTTTTTTGTGTAGAGGTTTAACTATGGTGTATTTAGGCTTATCGGGGAAGGTTCCAGTTGAGAAAGACAGGTTAATCAAAAAGGACAAAGGATACGAAATCTCAGTATTACTTTATTACTATATTACGTTATTACTACAAAACCTCAAGAGATATGGTAATAGTGTAAAATACAAAGTTGCTCAGTTCAATGAGAGCTTTAAGATGATATACAATATGACATATGTTTACATTTAGAATTTTTTAGTTTTGTCTTAGTTAAAATTTTTAAAATTATAAAATTTTGGAATTTTTAGTTTTTTAATAAATGTGGTCTTGTGACATATCATTGTAAAGCTTAGCTCATTTCAAATAAGGATATTGAATCAGGAGTCATTTATGACAAATAATAAAAGAATTACAGGGTATTCCGTAAATGGTGATTTTTCTTACAAAAATGGCCGCCATTTTGAAACGGAAAAAGATAAATTCATTCTGTTTTCACGAAAATGCTTCTTTGACTAATACCTTTAAAATTATGTGAAAAAATTTGCATGTTTATTTAAGAAAATTTTGAGATTCGAACCCGTGACCTCCAGTTTTGGAACACCTTGTATACTGGCATTGATGAAAATATTTTTATTGGAAAGCCCATATGTGATTTAGTGGGAAAAAACTTTATTTCATGATTTTATCTCAAACCTTTCTCCTGCTATAAATAGTGGACGGGTGGTCAGAATCACCCTGTATATTGTTATGAATAAAATGTTAATATTTATTAATTTAATATATATAATTAAAATTCACTCGCATAAAATCAACACAAGTTAAAAGAGTGGATTTAATTATAAAGCCTGAATGTTGAAGCGTTTCGGGGTAAATAACCTTGATAGGTTATTTACCTCCCATGTAAATCACTGCTGTCAAATATGAATGACGTACTTTATGTCATGAAGTATTCATAATGTAACTAACAGGTCTGGTTAAAAGGTTCTTGATTCCCAACTCTTTGAATTTAACAGTTACGCATACAGGAAGTTGCTTAACATGTAATATTGGTGCCTTGAGCGATTCCCTAAAAAATTTATTTATACTTCATTTTCACACTGATACTTACTTTAACGAGTAGAATTAGTAAACAAATGTTATTTTATGTTTTTATAGGTACTGTCACAAAGGAAAAGAAAAATTAATCATTTTATGAATTTTAAAGTTGATGAATATAAATTTACATTACATAAAAACTGGTTGTGAAATAATTTTCAGAAAATTGTAAAAGTGGGGTTTCAACAGTCGTTAGTTAAGAGGATTAAAAGAAATTTGTAACAATATTTCAACGGAAAATTGTTAAAACCATTAATATGGGTGCGTGATTTGTTTTATGTAGGCCTATGCTGATAGAGTTTCAAACTACTTATGTTCAAACACCGATCTTAAAACTGCATGACATCCAATAAAAAACATCTTGCAACAAATTTGTAAAAAAAAATTGTTCAAAACTACCATCGATAGTTTTTGAAGTACTATAAACTACCTCCGTCGCAGCAAACCTAGAACCAAGATGGTTTTATTTCTCAATACTTTGGTACAAATTTTGGACAAATTTTGGTATTGCCATTTTAGTTCCGTTGCGAAGCAAGGTTACGTCAATTATAATAGTACTCTTAGAATACTTGCAATAGGTATTTACTTAAAATAGGTGGTAACCACACCAGTATTATTTTAAGGGTTGCAATCATACAAAATATAAAGTGCTCTCCTTGGAATCCAAAGGTTGCCAGTTTCGATCCTGAAAAAGGTTAGTAGCTTATAAAAGACTCGGCAAACCGAACACATTTATTATTTTCATTGGGATATTAATTAATGATGCTATCAAACAATAGGTCGATATTAGATAGTAACAATACCGTTCCCTATATTAGATAGTAACAATACCGTTCCCTATATTAGATAGTAACAATACCGTTCCCTATATTAGGTAGTAACAATACCGTTCCCTATATTAGATAGTAACAATACCGTTCCCTATATTAGATAGTAACAATACCGTTCCCTATATTAGATAGTAACAATACCGTTCCCTTTCAACACGTTATGCCTCTGGGTTACAAATACACAAAAAAGTTGAAAAGTTGCTAAGATTTTGTTCCAATATTTCTTGGAATACTTCTACACGCTCAGGGCGAAATGGAGAGGGGTTTGTCAGAAAATGTGGCTTCTCTCACCCTCTTCGAACCTCAGAGAAGCCGCTTGGCGTCCTTCAATACCACACCCTTGCCCCTTAGATCCCGATTTGTATTTCGTTTGGTGGCTCTATTCTGACAAGATAATGCTGTCAATACAGGAAATGGTACTGTTAAAAACTACAGAGCAGAACGTGGATTCGAACCTAAGACATGGCCTCCGACTTAAGACATATTCACAATTTTTTTAATACGTGCTGTTTTACCTTAAATTTTTCTTAATATTTTCACTTGAATAAATTGTTAATGTACTTTTGACTTTTTATGTATTTGTGAGCTTCCTAACCAATGTGAGTTAAAAATTGACTATAGGTTATCTTTAATATTATTACATCCATGACTTAAAAGTAATGTGGTTAAAGTAAGAAACTTAAGGGTTGCATATCTATACTTATTTGAAATACGCTAAGGCTTTTTTTGTTAAGACAACTCCTCCTAAAATGTTCAACCGACTTACAAGTTTTCGGTGTTGTTGGATAGGGTCTGTAGTTGTTTCCGCCAAAATTGATGAGATTCGGACTTAAAATAAGGGTGCTTTACTCAAAATAAATTTTAAAATTTCCCATTTGAATACCAACATTGGGCATTTTTAACACCTGTTATTCTAACACCTGTTATAATATTTGTGGATCCTAAAACATCAGAATTGATTTTAAGGTCGCCAATAAAGAAGACCTTCAAACTTTTTCAAATACACCCGCAATAGTTGTTGACTCTTTGGCTTAAAAAGACAATTTTATTTTTAGTAACCTGCCTTTAAAAAAATTTTAATAAATAAAAAGCACGAAGGTCAATAAGAAATGATTCTTACAGGAAGTAGTTTCTCTTGCCACTAGGAATGCTGAAGGTAAACGTATTTGTATCATAACTGAGTAGGGCTGTCCACGGCGCATTTTATCCACTTGAGTAAATAAATAATTAAGTATCGTTAAATGGGAAATGTTAAACTATGTTTGGTTAACTTATACTGATGAAAAACAAATTCCTTTTTTATAACTTTTTAAAACTTTTTTTTAATTTCACAAGGAAACATCTAGTCAAACTCAACACAAACATTACATATGTTTTTAAGATTTTCTATATTAGTTGTGGTTTTATTTATTTAAATTCTTGTTTAATTTATGGATATTGCAAAAATATACAAGAAACCATGTAAAGTAATACCACAGAGTAAGGAACCTTTCAACGACTAGGCGGACATAATATTATTTTTTATCTGGCAAGGAATACAAGTATTTTATTCATCAATTCAATGGCTCAATACAGTATGGCAGTGCAAGTTTCATATTTACTAATAAAATTAAAAAACTGTTGTAATTCATACAACATTTGCAATTTTTTATATGACTCGGCAAGGTAACATTAGTGTCGCATAGTGTTAGCAAGACAGCTCTTCTAATTAATATATATTTATAAAAGAGGATGTTTGTACGGTATCTCTATGTGTGTGTGTGTATATATTTGTAGGTAATCGATAAACTCGGAAACCAATGTAACGTTGGCCGTGAAACTCTGAACATGTATGGGAAATTTCAAGAAGATTTGTAAGCCATCAGTTTTTGTTTAGACCTTAGGGCTTAGCCCCAGGACCGTCATAAACGTGTCAGTTTAAGCGCTTAAAACTTTTTTTCACCTGTTGTGTCATGGAAACAACCAAATCAATTTTTAAGCCAATTTGCAATTCCTCAAAATATTGATACAAAAATATTGAATAAACTGTCCCTGACGTTAATAGAACGTTAAACCCCACAATGTTCAAAAGTAATGTTATTACATCCTGCAGAAAGCTGTTTACCCATTAAATGAGTTTTTTGTAAATTTAAAAAGGTTGGTAAAAAGCCTATTTATTGTATTAAATTGTTGCAAAATATTTAATATTATTTTGTTTATTTTATATTTTGAGATACAATATTTTAAGAAGTATAAAAACATTGACTTTTTGTATTGATTACAGCTGTAATACTGTGCACTAAATAAGGAAATTCAAAGATTTATAGAATTTGTAAAAATTAATGCGCAAGAACCCTTGCAGCCGCTACAACGGTCAGACGACGGCGCAGCGGAGCCAGCGAGCTAGCACGGTGTGGCCCGTGCGCGTGCGCGCGGGCCGAGCGATGCTAAGTGGCAACGCTGGATCGTGGCGGGGACGGGAAATGCCGAATCCAGCCCGCTCGAGACTGCCGCGCCAGCTAGCGGCATTCTGGTGGAACTAACGGCGATCACTCTGTAAAGATTCTTTACTCTGTGGTAATACTCAAAGTTTATGGCCACAGCGTTTTACCGCAGGGGCGTAACAGAGGGGCCCGCAGAGCCCGCGGTGCGGGGGGCCCACAACTAAGGGAGCCCGTGTATTGGGAAATATGTTATGTTTAGTAATTTGTTTACTCATGTTATAAAGCAGTTTTAAAATTGATATGGTGCCATCAAGTTTTCAAAGTTAATATAATATAACTTTTAGAAAATATCAAAATATTTTTAAAGTTAAGTTTTCGGCAGTCTGCTGGTATGCCGCCAGGAGCTTACACCTTGTCGGCTCAACCTGCCCGCCGCGCCGTGCAATTCGTCGAGCTGTGTTGTGGCAATTTAATTTTAAAATCCTTTTCAAAATTAAAGTCAATGAAAAACTATCTATGAAGCACAATGTACCAAGAAAATCTTGGTTGCTTAAGTAAACTAAGTAATCGTGAACGAGACAGTTACGTTTCAGATGTAATAAAATAATTTGCTAAGTGCTAAGAAGTTCCAATGAACACTAAACAATACTTTAACATTTTTCACTAAAATGAACAAACTATATAAATTAATTTTAAGCTTGGGAATTTCTATTTTTTTATAGGAAAAACACTTTTAAATACGGATAACGATGATGTCATTAATTAGTTTAAAAGTTAAATTTGCCTTCCTTGTTAAGACACGTGTTATTGGGTTATTGGTTGTGCTTCGAGTTAAGAATCCTTGGTGTTAGCTAAACAATAGGCCCACTATACTACAATACGAGGGATGTCTGTGGTAATGCATTTTCCATTGATCTCTAAATGTAGCAGGTAGGTTTTCTAAACTTTTTATTTTGGAGTTTATTGGTCCAAGCGCAATTATAAATTTAGAAACAGCCGAAATCCCCAAAAAAATCTATTCTTAACTAAGTTTAATAATTGTATTTTTTATAACATTGGCCACATGAGTTACCATCAAGTCAAAGAAATATGAAAGTTAAATAAAAATAAAATAATGCTATTTTTAAGCATGGGTTTTGGAACAGCTGTCACCTGTGAAAAGTATAGTTGCGTAAACCGCAAAGCCTAATTACCATCACAGTATCTATAATTATAGGCTAAGCAAGTCTTGGTTAACACCTTATTGTATGATGAATAAAACAAAAATAAGATACATTTAGTTTTGTTTCTTTCATTTTTTATAAAATGTCCAATAGAGGGTAAAATTATAGAACAAACAATCAAAAAGGCTTAGTTTATTTAAAAGGATAGACTGTAGACTGGTAGACCTAGTTGCAGTCTGAATAAAAGTAGGCTTTAAAATTTTTAAAATATAGTAGATTGCTTGCGGCTGCAATGTTACAATTACTGTACATGCATTAATACTTTAAATTTGTTTAAATAAATCTTTTATGTAAAAGATAAGAAATCAAAAGAACTCTACCACCACCTTAACCATTATTTGACACTGATTTACTGGTGGGAAACAGTGATAACCGGTGACTGGACCTATCGGAGGGGCCCGAAAATAAGTTTGCAGGGGGGCCCGTAAAAATCAGTTACGCCACTATTTTACCGTATTTACGAGTATTCAAACTACTAAACTAGTATGGAGAATGGATGTTCTAAACCCTCTACTTTAGAGTGTTGTTTTCTGAAAGGAACGGTCCTTTACTTATATAATATACAGCTCAGTATTTAAATTATTCAGCTATTGTACAATGTTCCCAAAGTTATGATATTCGTGTTGCGAATTTGAGCGAAAACAGGAGGAAAAAAATGTAAGATTTATTACTTTGTCCACAGCTGGAGTTATATCAACGACATCGAGGACAGTTAGTATCGGTGGAAATAGTTGATTGAATCAATGTCCAATTAGTGGACGTAATAGGTCTTTAGTGAGATATTATGATTAGATACGGTACTGTTCAACTAAAAAAGATTGCATTTATGTTGTGTGTATTCTTTAGCATATGAATCTAGAAAAAATTTCTATGGTAAAAAGTAAGACTTCTAGCGCATAAGTATGGAGTAAATTAATGTAGAAAGCACAATTAAGTTTTCAAAATCATCCGATGATTTTTAAGTGTAAAATTCTATACTCTAATACGAGTAAGATATATTTGTATGTATTTATGTATGTATGTATGTTTGCACATGGATCTCATAAACGACTAGAATGATTTTCTTCAAACTTTGCAAATAACTAGTTCTGGGATGAAAATAATATAAATACAGGTCACTACGGCAGGAAAATCTGATTTTCTAATATTATTTAATTGAATTTAAAAAAATTTAATATATGATTTATGAAGATAAAAATCAGAACAAAGAAAAAATGAAAACAGCTGATTAAACCGTCAAAGTGCAGACCACGTGTTGTAGTATAAACATGTGGTTTTGCATGGCAGCCACATACTAGACTAAATCATTAAATGGTACTACTGTATGGTAAAAATAATTCACGTCCCAGTTCCCGCCTCTTGTTAGGCTGACATTAATTTCCATCGACAAAGTGCCAATTACGAAATTAGTTTGTGAAGTGATAAAACCTATCAATTAATTTGTTGTACATTGTAAGTTCGTGGAACAGATATGGGTTTTTTAATTGTAAGCAACCCAGTTATACCTGAAACGGATGAACTATATTGGCTTTTATATAAAAGCCAATATATTTTATAACTATAGCCCAGTTATAGAATGTGAAAAACTTAAAATCTAAATCTCTGAAGGATCCTAACTCATTTTCTACCTATGTAATAGCATATTGATTGGGAGAGTATTCCTTATGCACAGCGTGATGTATTATAGAATATGGAATCGAAGATTCTTAAATTTGAACAAAGATTGTTTCACAAATTATTTTAGACATAGACATAGTCATTTTTATAATATTTGTTTCCAATACAGTGCATTTTGGTTGTGAAAAATTAAAATGTAAACCTACTTTTAAAACCCTATAAATTTACTCGACTGGGATTGCAGCTACACTTTGTGTTGTAGTGAAATTCATAAAAGTTTAGTTATGGCATGGGTTCACAGGTTGAATTACTGAAGCAAATCAGTTGTGAGGGTGTTCAGCTTCATTGTTCCATAAAACTGTCATCAATGTGTAATGTTTCATTCGCCACATCCATTATTTTAGTATAAGTTATGTGTTATTTGTTTAATATCGTTATTAGATTTAATTCAATGAGTAGCTAATGAAGACCAGATGGTAATTCAGTATAAACCAAAATGATTTTATGCGTTTATCACTTTGTTTGCTAATATTAGTATATAAGAATATCCCACCTTATCACCCCTCAGAACATAATTATCATAACATTAATAATTTATTATTTTATCCGAAATACATTTAAAATATGATCAAATGATTTTAAATTAAAGAAATATCCCAATAAAATGCCCACTAGCCTAAGTAATTATTTATTGTGTAAAAGAGTTGCAATACAAATTAAAACATTTTATATAATATACATATATATTCAAAACCAAATTTACCAATTAATCAAAATCACATTACCCAGTGTTGCGCCAAGTGTTTGTGCTTCAAGATGTGTGAACCCCTAACAATCAACAATGAAGAACATGTGTGAACCCCAGAGAGACACCACTGACCTTCTTCTTGATCCAGCTTCCCTAGTGTTACCATCTAAATTTCATAAGGACACAGTTCCTCCATTTTAATAAATTCCCCAGTCTGGACTAGAGCTTTATTCTAGTTCCAAATAATAGGGACATTGTCCAAACAGTACCAATTTAAATTCAATCCCATTTTAAATTTATTTATTCCCAAATATATAGTACTGGGCGAAGAATCATTGGAGCAGATTTTGTAAGATCCACCCATACATCCATCAATACCCAAGATAGTGACAAGAAGACAATAGACTCGAACTGTATTTTATCCCTAACATTTGTGAACAATTAACAATCTTTTAAAGATTCAAAATTCATCCATGACATTAATCTCTATTTCCAAATTGAATATAAACATTGAGTTTGCTTGTCAGCACGAGTTCCCCTCCATGAGAAAGAGTCTGAATGTATTCCATTGTTAAACCCAGCTGATAGACATTTAACTATAATTGTGAAGCAAGAGATATAAGGACTGAAATTACCCACATCATTTTGTATCCATTATAATTTATAAATAATCAAGCATAAATTTAAATTAGAATTGTATTTCAGATAGGTAATAAATTTAAATTGTTGTAACAAAATAGTCTTATTATTTCTTACTATTTCATAGCTTACCCATCAAGTTGACCTGGAAATAGCACGATACAGATAAAAACAGATAGATATATGTAAACACCACTACTAATCAATAGACAGAATAATATTTATCAAATCTTTTATTAAGTATCCTATACTCTTATACGAGCAATGTTTGCTTGTTTGCTTGTTTGCTTGCTTGCACAATTATCTCAAAAACGGCTCCGACGATTTCCTTCAAATTTTGGAATAAACTTAGTTTTACCTTAAAAATACGATTGAGATGGGTCTCGCCCCCAGGGAAAATCTAATTTTGCTAAAAATTAAAGTTTAAAATTACAAAATTTTAACATTGGGCTTATGGGTTGCCATGTTGGCAACGAATTAACAACATATAAACAAGAATACATTCAGAACTTCAAAAAGAAATGTAACAGCTGTTTATGTACTGCATATTAAATGTCAATAAAGTTTATTCTGATATTTAAATTTACTAATATTTCACCGAGCAACGCTCGGTCCTCCTGGTACTATCCATTATACTAACATATTTTTCATTATAAACAAACATTTTTCTAACGTTAAGAGCAGCCAACATGGCGATCCCCTTCAAGTAAGAACAATATGAACTATCGCATCGCAACAACATAGACCGACAGTGTGTGTACAATTGCAAATGCTTATGAAAGAAATTAATAACTTTTAAAATCATTAACGCTTGTTGTGAAATTTTTTAAGTTTAATTGTTAATGCAATTACCTAGTAACAAAAATATTTTTTAACTAAAAAATTATGTTGATCTTTTAGAAAATCTCAACTAGGCAAATCTTCTGTTTGTGAGTAATAATATTATATTTTATTAGACAGTATAGTACTAAGATATTGTTCTTTGTTTTTCTATTTAGTATTTTTGGTTCTATGATGAAACCATTGATTTGTCGCAGTTAATAAGAATAAATTATTAAAGTCATCACACATTAAACGTAAAGTATATTTTCACTTGTTTAGGTAAATAAAACTCTTCTAGGTGCTAAAAAACGCTACAAAGCTGAACGTTAAACAAAACTCTTTTAAAATGTAGAATAACACCTCGCAGTTGTAATATAAAAGCTCTATTAGCTCAAAAATAGAACATTTAATTAAAAGCCAATGAAACTTGCCTATGCGGGGGTGGAAAGCAACTGAGCAAGACAAAAATAAACTACCGTCGTTTCGTACAATAAACACTAAAATTCCAGTAATTACCTGTAACTATATTACCTCACTTTATTTCATGTTTTAACAAGCAGTAGGACATTGTTTGGTAATATAAACATCAAACATTTTAGACAAGATTTTCGTTCGATAGGTATATAGTGTGCTTGATTTGCTTGATTTATAAATCATTAAGTGAACTTAAAAGTACCATCTTTCAACGTAATTTTTTTCAAAGTGAATTCATTCTTCATTGCGAAACTTCCTTATATTCTCATATACGAGTCAGCCTTTAAAACACCCAAATTATGTAAACAATACAAACATTGTCATGGAAATATTAAACACTATAGTTTCCTACTTAATACTAAGTGGTATGACCATGTTAGAAATAAAATTTAGGTACATTACCTGGGATATCCAAATGCCCAAAAACTATGACAAATGTGTCGGTCGTACACTCCCGTTTTCGGGCTTTAAGATAGCATCCATTTTAAGTAAATTAACTATAAATATAGAAATTCAAAATTTAATCAATCCCATCTTTCTTCCAGCAAAATCTTATACTCTAACACAAGCTCCGTTTGTGCGGGCAAAAATTTTTTCGCTCCAAGGATTTTTAATTTTTGTATTGAATATGGGGGTTTTGGCCACCAGAAATCGATTGGAGCTGGGTCCCATAGCTGGGGAAAATCCGGTTTTCGCGCTAGAGCACTTCAAAGTTCGCATGTTATCCTTATGAAGATTTTAATTATTGAACAAAAACAGCTGAAAACTGTAGAAATAAACCAATGTGTTACATATTTAACCTGTAGTGTAAGAAAATTATACTAAAGTGCAGCAACCTTCGGCTTGGCGAGTGAGCTAAGCGAACGAGCTCGTCTTTAAAATGGAAGAGGGTGAGAGAGCGGAGCGAACGTGCTTTGGGTGAGAACGAAAGTATTAATTTTACCAAGCTAAAGCTCGGTCCCCCTAGTACTAAGTTTTAAAACTAGAAGCGGCATTGATCTATCATAATCATGAACTTGTCCTCGCTTACATAATACCCTGCAAGAACACCTTGGATAGCGAAAATACGCTATCGGCGGTTTCAACGACCTGTCCAAGTCCAAGGCATTAGATTGCGTTTCTCGCCCAGTACTTCTTCAAAAACTTTCCGCAATTATGGTAGATATTAAGAACTAGCTGTTGCCCGTCACGGCTTCGCCCGTGTTGAATTTGTTTTTTAATCTCCTTTAAGACCTACGAAATCTTCTTCTTTAAGATTTACATTAAGATTTACATTGAAATAGCATAAGCGGGTCACCTATGAGCAAACAGGAACGATCATGTCAAATATTAACAACGTAGGCCATAGAGTAATTTTTAAGTCCAGTGGGGCGGAGCCCTAAAGGACTTTCCATGTCAAATTTTAACCCCGTAGGATCTATGGTGACTTAAAGGTTCTGTGGAGTGGAGCCCTAAAGGAAATTTGCAAAATCGTTTCCTAGTGAATGCCTTTGAGTAAAGAGTAACGTCCATGTCAATTTCCCAACCCCGTAGGCCGTAGAGTAATTTTCAAGTCCAGTGGGGCGGAACCCTAAAGGGTTTCAAAACTATATTTCCAAAACAATTTCTAGTGACTTCCTAAGAGCAAAGAGGTACATCCATGTCAAATTTCAACCCCGTAGGCTCTCTAGTAGTTTCTAAGTCCTGCTGAGGAGCGGAGCCCTTAAGGAGTTAAAAAACTATATATTCTAATCCGTTTCTTGGTACCTTTGAGTAAAGAGAAATGTCCACGTCAAATTTTAACCCGTAGGATCTATGGTAACCTAAAGGTTCTGTGGGGCGGAGCCCAAAAAAAATTCGTAAAATCGTTTCTTAGTGAATGCCCATGACCAAAGAGGAACATCAATGTCAAATGTAACCCATTAGGCCATAGAGTAATTTTTAAGACCAGTGGGGTGGAGCCCTAAAGGACTTCAAAAACTATATTTCCAAAGCCGTATTGATTCAATTTATATACAGTAATACATGAAGCAAATCACACCCCATTATTTTAAAAATTTACTTTCATTATCATATCTTTACAATATTTGTATTTTAACTTACATGTCACTGTTTATAACGTTCTTTATTCTTGTTTTTCTTACTATTGAATATATCTCCATCTCATCTTTCTTTTCAAGGTCTTAATTTCTTTTTAATAGTTTACCTCAGGTCCTTCGAGGATTTTTATTAGTTCCTCTCCAGTATCTAGTATTTTAGTTAATGCCTATGAACAAAGATGACCGTCTATGCAAAAAAATTAACCCTGTAGGCTCTATAGTAATTTTGAGGTTACTGTATTTGGGGCAGAGCCCTGAAGGGAATGTGTAAACAACTTTTTATTGAGCACCTATGACCAAAGAGATTCCAAATTTCAACCTTGCACGCCCTATAGTTTATAGATTCGTTGTTTCTTTCAATTCGTATTGTAATTGGCCCTAATTGTAACATTATATTGAAATTTCGAAGACATGTGTGGTGGAGCCCTGAAGGGATTTTTGTGAAAGAGTTTCTTTGTGAACACCTATGAGCAAAGAGGAGCGTCCATGCCAAAATTCAACCCTGTAGGCCCCAAAAGTAATTTTTTGTCCCGTGGGGCGAATCCCTAAAGACGCTTTACAAAAGCTATTCTTAGTGAGCACCTATGGGCAAAGTGTCAAATTTCAACCCCTTAGATTACCTCTTTTCATACTCGTTGTTCCCTAGATTCATATTGGCCATAAGAATAACATTAGACCAAAATTGAAATCGTGTGTGGTAGAGCCCTGATAAATTTGGCAAAACACTTTCGTAGTGAGCACGTACATATGAGCAGAGAGGAACGTCCACGTCAAATTTCATCATCATAGATCCTATAGTTTTTTTCAGATTCATTGTTTCCTAGATTCGAACAAAAAATTAGCTATGAATAACCATTAGATAGATATTTTGAAGTCCTATGTGGCGGAGCTCTTATGGAATTTTGCAAAACCATTTCTTAGTGAGCTTCTATGATCAAAGAAGAACGCACATGCCAAATTTTAACATCGTAGGTGCTATAGTTTTTCAGATTCGTTGTGGCCTTGATTTGTATTAAATATTGGCCATAAGAATAATATTAAATGGAAATTTTTAAGTCCTGTGGGGTAGAGACCTGAAAGAATTTTGTAAAACCGTTTCTTACTGAGCATTTTTTAACACAGAGGAACGTCCATGGCTAATTTCAACCCCCTATACAATATGGTTATAAAGATTCGATGATACTGAGAAAGTGGTTGTCATATATGTAAACTGAATGTAATAACTAAATCAATTAGGCCCTATTGGCAACCCTTGGGTCAAAGTTCAAAGTGGCCTACGTGCCACTATTCGATGTACCGCTCCTCTCACTTGAATAAACCAGTTCGTGCCTACAACATGTCTTTTCAATGAGCTCTTGCCCTGCGACCCATTTGACATGGCGCAGTCGGCTGAAATTATGTTTTTAATCAAAGTATAGTGGTTTACTAAAAATAATTCAGTTAACAAGTAAGTGTTTATTAAATTTTCACAACGAAAATGACCGGTGGAGAAAAGAAGATGGACCCAGGTGAGCAAACGACGCCATCATCCGCCATTGTAGTACAGAGTAATTCAGCTTTGATTAAACCCCCGTCAGAATTAAATTGGTCTGGTAATATGGCCGAAAATTGGGCATTTTTCAAGCAAAAATTTAAAATCTACATGACTGCTAGTAAAAGTGAAAATGAATCCAGTGACTATCAAATCGCCCTTTTACTTTCAATTATCGGCGATCGTGCTCTGAAAATTTACAACAACTTTCAGTACTCATCTAGTGAAGATAAAACTAAGATTGAAACAGTAATTTCTAAGTTTGATGATTATTTTGTGCCGTCTAAAAATGTTACTTATGAGCGTCACATTTTCTTTTTGCGTGAGCAAAAAGTGGAAGAAAATATCGACAGTTTTGTCACTGATCTCAGGGATTTAGCCAGTTCTTGTGATTTTTCCAGTCTCACAGACAGTTTGATTAAAGATAAAATTATTCTTGGAATAAGGGACAGAAAAATTAAAGATAGGCTGTTACAAATTAAAGACTTAGATCTCAATAAGGCCTTAGATATTTGTAGGGCAGCTGAAACTGCCTCAAAGCAATTAGGTGAAATTTGCTCCGAAAACTCAAGTTCCGACGTGCATAGAGTTTCTAAAAACTATAATGATAGCAAGCAATCTATGACGTCACGATCTCGCAGCAGCCGTAGTCGCACGAGAGCTGAGCCACCAGCTGATAAAACTTCAACTTCATTGCGTCATCAATCCAGATCCAAATCCAACTTCAACAATAAAGATGGCCGGCTCAACCAACAACAAAAGTGTGTGTGCTCTCGCTGTGGCTATGATCATGTGTTCGGTAAATGTCCTGCTTTCGGGAAAAAGTGTGCAAAATGTGGTGTCTTAAATCATTTTGCTAACAAGTGCAGAAATAAGCATGTAAATAATATTGTAAATAGTAGTAATTTAAGTGATGATGATCTGTTTGTTGGTGATATTCATGTTGTCTCCAACAAAAACAAATATGGTAAATGTCAATGGCATACTGATTTGTTGATTTGTAATAAACCTGTTAATTTTAAATTAGACTCAGGTGCTGACATATCAATTTTGAACAAAAGGGTGTTTGATTCATTAAATTCTAATGTAAAAGTTGTACCAACAAAAGCTAACCTAACCTCATACACAGGTCAGAGGTTAGATATCTTGGGTAAGTGTTCATTGAATGTTATTCATAAGAATGTCAGTCATGATTTAGAGTTTTTCATTGTCAATTCTAAGTCTCCATGTATTCTAGGGCTATCTGATTGTGTATCTCTTAACCTCATTAAGAAGGTTGACAGTATTGGAAATAGGCCTCAGATGTCTGAAGGTCTGGTACAAAATCAAACCAGTCAGTCCATTCTGGATGAGTATCCGGACCTTATGTCTGGAATTGGTTGCATAAAGGGGGAACATGAAATTCACTTAAAAGAGGGAGCTGTTCCTGTCATTCACGCTTCTCGTAAAGTGCCTGTGGCACTAAAGCCTAAGTTGAAACGTAAATTAGAAAGTTTAGAAAAACTTAACATTGTTAAAAAAGTTGAAAAACCCACTGAATGGGTACAGTCCTTGGTAATTGTTTATAAAAGTAATGGGGACATGCGATTGTGCTTAGATCCTAAAGACCTTAATGCTGCAATCATGCGGCCTCACTTTCAAATTCCTTCATTTGAGGAAATTTCCTCCAAAATGGCCGGTGCTAAATTTTTCAGTACCCTTGACAGTAAAAATGGGTTTTGGCATATAAAACTAAGCGAAAGGTCTTCGGATCTATGCACATTCAACACGCCTTTTGGGCGTTACAAGTTTTTGAGACTGCCATATGGGATATGCTCTGCCTCCGAGGTTTTCCAGCAGAGAATGCGTCAGATTTTTGATGACGTAGAAGGTGTAGAAGTCTACGTTGATGACATCATTTTGTGGGGACGTACGAAGGCGGAACATGACATGAGATTAAGGTTAGTTTTAGATAAGATGAGACTTGAAAATATCAAATTGAATAAAGATAAGTGTAAAATAGGCACAACTGAAATAACCTATTTGGGTCATAAATTCTCTCAAAATGGTATTGATATTGATGAAAGCAAGGTAAGGGCTATAAAATGTATGGAACCTCCAAATGACAGAAAATCTTTGGAAAGATTTTTGGGTCTTGTAACTTATGTGAGTAGGCATCTGCCTAACGTATCTGAGCACACAGCTCCTCTGAGAGCTATTTTGAAAAAAGGTTGTGTTTTCAATTGGCAACATGAACAACAAAATGCTTTTGAAAAACTTAAATCACTGTTAACCAATAGACCTGTTTTGCAGTATTTTGATACAAACAGGCCTATTGTCTTAACAGTCGATAGCTCGCAGAATGGTCTTGGAGCCGCTCTCCTTCAAAACAATTTACCGGTAGCTTATGCAAGTAAAGCGCTAAATGATGCTCAGCGACGTTACTCGCAGATAGAAAAGGAACTCTTAGCCATTGTTTTTAGTTGTGAAAGATTTCATCAGTACGTGTTTGGATCAGAATTTACTGTGGAAACTGATCACAAACCTCTTGTGTCTATCATGAAAAAGAACCTTGAATCATGTCCACCTCGCTTGCAGAGGATGCTCATTAAATTGCAGCAGTACAATTTCAATTTAGTTTATAAGAGAGGGAAAGATCTTTTCATTGCTGACACATTGTCTAGGTCCTTTGATAAAAATGATTGTACTGAACTTAACTTAGACACTGATGAAATAGAGGCTCATGTTTCTTATGTAGAACAAAAATTAAATATAAGTCCTGTAAATTTGTCAAAGTTGAAAGAGCTCACAGCAAATGATTGTGAACTGGTAACACTCACAAAATATGTTCTTGGTAATGTGTGGCCTAACCACAAAAATAAACTCCCGCTGCATGTACGGCAGTATTGGTCCGTTAGAGATGATCTCAGCTTTTGTAATGGTTTATTGTTCAAAGGTCCATGTATTTTAATTCCCAAACAGATAAGAAGTGAAATGTTGAGGAGACTACATTATCCTCATTTAGGTATAAACAAAACTCAACTCAGGGCCAAAAATGTGATGTATTGGCCACAGATGAATTCCCAAATTGAAGATGTGATTTCAAAATGTGAAACTTGTGCTGTAAATGCTAACAGCAATTCAAAGGAGCCACTGATGCCGCACAAGGTACCAAAGCTACCTTGGCAAAAGGTTGGTATTGACATTTTCTTTCATAATGATAAAAAGTTTTTACTTGTTGTAGACTATTTCTCAAAGTATGTTGAAATGGTAATTTTGCAAAACATGACCACTCCGTATATTGTAAATTGTATGAAATCCATTTTCAGTCGCCATGGTGTTCCTAAAACGGTAATTTCTGGTCATGACACTAGTTTTACTGGTATAGAATTTAAGAAATTTTCTGAGAATTGGGAATTTCAACATGTTTGTACAAGCCCTCACTTCTCTCAAGCTAATGGTATGGTTGAAAGAGCTATCCAAAGCGTAAAGAATATTATTAAGAAATCAATAATGGAGAAAACCGATTTGTACCTAGCTTTGTTAGAATATAGAAACACTCCAATCAGTTGTAATCTTCCATCTCCTGCAGAGATTCTTTTTAGTAGGAAGCTAAACGGTATGTTGCCTTGTAATGTAAAAACTTTACAGCCTAAAGTACACAGGTATGTAAGGAAAAATTTAGTTTTAAGGCAAGAGTCACAAAAGAAATATTTTGACAGACATGTAAAGCCCTTAAGGCCCCTCAAGGTTAATGAACCTGCACTCATGATGTATAAGAATAAGTGGATTAAAGGCAAGATTGTTGGTAAAAGAGCTGAACCTAGGTCATATATTGTAAAAAGTGATCAAACTGAAAAATCTTATGTTAGGAATAGAAAACATATCAGACCATACTTTAAGCCAAAGTTGTATAGGCCTAGTTGTAATGACTCATCAGATTTTTGTCCAGATCTTGGTAACCGAAGTCCTATCAAAAACAAATCTCCTGTCAAGTCTCCTCGTGTCATATCTCCTGTCAAACCTATTCTGACATCCAGAGATTCCTCTCCTAAGGAAACCGATCCTTCCAAACAGGTGCGTTTTACGAACAATGCAAATGAGTATACAACAAGGTCTGGTCGCATCGTAAAACCAATAAATAGAATGGATTTATAGGCCCTAACCTTTTTAGCTTAGTAGGCCTAACTTGTTGTTTGATGAAACCATTTATTCTTTGTTTAAGTTAAATTATTTGAAATAGCCCATTGCTTTTGTTCTCTGCTTTATATTAATTGATGTATTAAGTCTTGTATTCAAGTATTGATGTTTTCTTTTTTAACAATGATTGTTGTTTTATTAAAAAAAAGAGGGCGAGAAAGATAATATGTTAATTTTACTCAAGTGGAGTGATTAAATTTCTTTGTTTAAGTTAGGCTAATGTTTTTGTGTGTATCTTTAAAATATAAAATATAGGCACAAGAATAATTTAATTTGTTGTCTCAATATAAGAGTATTTCAATTTAGTTAAACCTTTGATTAGTGTTTTCTGAAATCGAAAAGGGGAGATGTCATATATGTAAACTGAATGTAATAACTAAATTAATTAGGCCCTATTGGCAACCCTTGGGTCAAAGTTCAAAGTGGCCTACGTGCCACTATTCGATGTACCGCTCCTCTCACTTGAATAAACCAGTTCGTGCCTACAACATGTCTTTTCAATGAGCTCTTGCCCTGCGACCCATTTGACAGTGGTGTTTGACAAAGTAGATTAAACCGAAGTAGTGTAGAAAAGCCACTCCTGGCCCGGAAGTGACGTCACCGGAAGCCACATGCCACGGCACGTGGCTTCCGGTGGGCCAGAAGTGGGGACAATAGATGTCGGGGTGGAGATGGCGAGAGCGTCGGCGGTCGGTTGAGCGAAGAGTGCGCATAAAATAGAAGTTAGTTGAAAATTGAAATTCGTCGGTGTTAGTAAAAACTCTAATAGTTGAACGAAACGAAAAGTTAGTGTAAAACTGAAATTCAACAATCGGGGTGTTAAACTAAATTTGCGCATAAATTAAAAGTTGGTTCAAAACTGAAATTCAACAACTGGGAGTTGAACTAATTTTGCGCATAAATTAACCGGGGTTGAATTAAAACTTCGCATAAATTAAAAGTTAGTTCAAAATTGTAATTCGACGGTGTTAATAAAAACTCTAATAGTTGAACGAAAATAAAAGTCAGTTCAAACATAGCGCAGTCATAACAAGAGAGAGAGAAGGTAAATAGAAGTGTTAAGTTCCGCGGATAGAACAAGAATGAAGAATGAAACATGACGCGTCGAAATATATGCGTGACTGTGGATGTCAGTTAATGGAGGGTCTAGAGCTTCCGGCCTGTCAGATGGTGAATTAATCAATGGGGGGAGTGGAGATGGCGCTCGGTTGAACTAAAACTGCGCATAAATTAAAAGTTGGTTCAAAACTGAAATTCAACAATTGGGAGTTGAACTAAATTTGCGCATAAATTAACCAGGGTTGAAGTAAAACTTCGCATAAATTATTAGTTAGTTCAAAACAGAAATTCAACAACTGGGAGTTGAACTAAATTTGCGCATAAATTAACTGGGGTTAAATTAAAACTTCGCATAAATTAAAAGTTAGTTCATGTTAGCTGAAGAGTGTACAAAACAATGAAACAGGAATTGTCGTGAGCGCGCTTATATAAAGAAGGGTGGGGGTAAAATATGAAAACCTGCTGAACACAGTCGATAGGTGTAACAAGTTCGAAGTTGTGGAAACGTAACATTGAACGCAAAATGTTGTGAATAACACCATCGTCATCGCTAACTTGCGAAGTTCTAGCAGAGTATAACGGGTTAAAACTTAATTTCTTCCTTACTTTTGTTAAATTAGTTTTAATCTTTGAAACAGAAGGTTTGGAATTACTTCGTAATATATGTTGTGTCCGCAAAAGTTTCAATTTCAAACATTGCGTATCCATCACAAGAAGTATATCAGATGTGTAGAAGTGAGAACAAGACAGATGAATGAGATATAACGTCAAGCACGCGAAGGTGATTCAAACAGGACGACACGTGCTAATGTAAATGAAATTTCAGGTTAGTAGCAATTAGACTTGTATAATGAAGTTGGCGAAACGTATATGTAATGAGTAGGAAGGATGCGAACAACTCAAATGCGAGTTAATTAATGGTCGCGGCGCGATGAACAATCTCCTTTTTATAACGGCTATCGCGTGGGAAGATCAGTTCCGCATGAGCGCCCAAGTGGAACCTCCCGTGTTCACTCAAGCGGAACCCCCCCCCCCGGTGACTAATCAAGCGGAACCCCCCCCCCCCCCGGTGTTCACTCAAGCGGAACCCCGCCGGGTCGATGACCGGTCAATGGTCGGTCACGACCGGTTGCTAACCCCATCTAATTACCACACTTCACATCCCATGCCAGCCATGAATTACTATTGTTTGAATGAAACAGAATTAAACATGGCAGCCACCATGGAAAATTCTAACCTCAAACCTTGATTTTACGTCACTGCGCATGCGCCGCTCCCACTCCTTCGTTTATTTTATGCTGCTATAACTTGTACTGGAGTGAGCCAACTTCACGCTACGGCGCCTAGTCCTGTATTACTCACTTTAACGCTACTGCGAATGCGCCTAGTCTGTATTACTCACTTTAGCGCTGCTGCGAATGCAACGAGTTCTCCGGATCGGAATCACTCCTCGCTATTGCGCATGCGCCGAGTCCTGTATTACTCGATTTAGCTCTACTGTGCACGGAAAGTTCTAACCTCAAACCTTGGATTTTACGTCGCTGCGCATGCGCCACCCCCACTCCTTCGTTTCATTTTTACACTGCTGCGAACTGGAGTGGATTGAAGACCGTACTGGAGTGAAATGAGTCCCCCACCACTGCATTAATTACTCCCACCACTCGAAAATCCGAGGAGCGATACGAGCCCAATTTTCGCGTCAGTCGTCAACGAATTTTCATAGCGAAAAGTCGTTGACGACTCGGTAAGAGGTTCAAATATATAGTAGGCCTATATATATTTGAACTTCTTATACTACGTTGCGTTCTTTAATGCAATGTGGTATGTGTGTGTGTGTGTGTGTGTAAATATTAGTTGTAAGTTGCACTTAATTTTAGAATTAATTTGCGCATTGCGATGTTAGTTATAAGTTGTGTTTAGCGTTAAGGTGTATTAATTTTAAGAGGTGTTTAGCATTAAGGTGTATTAATTTTAAGAATAATTATGGTATTTGGTTGTGTTGAATTATTTGATATTTAATAATGATGTGTTGTTAGTTTTAAGTGTTGGTATTAATAATTAATGTTGTTGTTTTGCCTTTCAGCTAGATGATAGGGGGTAGATTAAATGTAAATTCAGAAGTTCGGTTGAACTTCACTTAGAAGGGGTGGGACATCCGCACTAGCGGACTAGGTTTTTGCATTTTGTTTAGGAATATGATTGGGTGGGATTAGTTGGGTGGGTGTTAGAGTTGCGTTTCTGCATTAGGTGTTCCAGTTTCCCTTCGAATTCACGGTTACGGTAGACCCGGACCGGACCGTTACGGTAGACCCGGACGGGCCAAACAAAATTGCGTCGATGTCCCTCGCAGAACGTAACTAGTGGGTTGGGAGTGGGAACCGTTAGGCAAACAGGGTGGTGGGAACAGTTACTACTGTTCCCATCACCTTGGTTCTTTATAAGTCTTGAATGACCTTGAACCACTTTCGGAAGGGTCAATGAGACTCAAAGTCTCGTGACCTACTTTTCTGAGGTCGTTGTACAGTTATATGGCCTCTCTGACTTGCATTGTTTGCCGGTGTAGCTTCATATAGCGTGCAAAGAATGGTTCCTAATGAAATCTCATCAGCATTCAAAGACAGAGACTGTTGTTTTGCAAGTTAATTAGTCTTGAAATAATGAAGTAGGAAACGTATATGTAATGAGTAGGAAAGATGTGAACACCGCAAATGCGAGTTAATTAGTGGTCGCGGCGTGATGAACATTTGTCTTCATTATCACACAACGACTATCTCGTGAGAATATCAGTTCCGCATGAGCACCCAAGTGGAACCCCCCGTGACTAATGAAGCGGAACCCCCCCCCCCCGGGACTAATGAAGCGGAACCCCCCCCCCCCCGTGACTAATGAAGCGGAACCCCCCCCCCCATAAAAAATGGAGATTAAATCCCCCCCCCCCCCGACTAATGAAGCGGAACCCCCCCCCTGGAAAATTAAAATGCCTATAACTCGATAATGGATTGACGGATTAGGACAAGCGATACATCATTGAAAAGGTCTATGTAAGACGAACATTTTAGTAAAAGAAGAATTTAGTTACTTTATTTCAGTCAAAAGTTATGCGAATTATTTGAAATAAATACCCCCTCTCCTTCCTTTCCTCCCACCTTCCCCCACTTACTAGATGTTAACCCCTCTCATTAGCATACCGTTATAAAAGACGCATCGACCACGGCTAACGTTTCATTCTGATTCCAGACGTTACGCTGCGAACTGCGAATAGAACTACCACGATGTCATCCCTGTTGACTACAACTTCCACTACAGCTTGCTCTTCTATTACAAGTTCAACTTCTACTTCTACTACGGCTTCAACTACAGTCAAGAAAACTCTTTGCTTGAAAAATGCTCCCGACTGGTATAAGTGCAAGCTAGAGCGTTGTGTTTCTCCCCCATTATTTTTAACACTCTAAGTCTCGTGATCTACTTTTCTGAGGCCGTTGTACAGTTATATGATCTCTCCGACTTGCATTGTTTGCCGGTGTAGCTTCATATAGCGTGCAAAGAATGGTTCCTAATGAAATCTCATCAGCATTCAAAGACAGAGACTGTTGTTTTGCAAGTTAATTAGTCTTGAAATAATGAAGTAGGAAACGTATATGTAATGAGTAGGAAAGATATGAACACCGCGAATGTGAGTTAATTAGTGGTCGCGGCGCGATGAACATTTGCCTTCATTATCACATAACGACTATCTCGTGAGAAGATCGGTTCCGCATGAGCGCCCAAGTGGAACCCCCCGTGTTCACTCAAGCGGAACCCCCCCCCCCGTGTCCAATCAAGCGGAACCCCCCCCCCCCCCGAAAATTCAAATGGGTATAACTCGATAATGGTTTGATCGATTACGACAAGCGATACATCATTGAAAACGTCTATGTAAGACGAACATTTTAGTTAAAGAAAAATTTGGTTATCTTATTTTAGTTGAAAGTTATGCGAATTATTTGAAATAAATACCCCCTCTCTTTCCTTCCCTCCCACCTCCCGGATCAATAATCGGTCGCGGTCAGCTGTTACCCCTCTCATTAGCATACCGTTATAAAGGCGGAGCAAGCGTTGTTCACTCCTCATTCCGCTTCTACACGCCACTCTTGTTGTTTCGTCTCTGCTCTTTACAATATTACTTGCTTTAAAAATGCCTCCTCGTCTTAGTGAAAATTGCAGTTCTTCCGAAATTTCTGATGTTTTTGAACAACCTGAAGACACTTTAAATAACGACAGTGACAGTGAAGATGATGATGATGAAGATGATTATTATAGCGTTAAAATTAGTGAAGAACTGAAAGTTATAGCAATTGATCCACAATTCCCATTCGATACAATAGAAAAATTTATGTCTGAAGCTCATAAATGGTTGGATTCAGGATCTTACGTACGAATCGGCTCTTTTATATTGTATGATGATTGTAATTCTTTTCTTATAACACCAAATGATAGAGACCGCATGCGGCAGTGGGCTCAAACAATGAAGGAGTGCTACGAACAAGGTGTGGATGTTGGCGGCTATTTTACAGCGCAAGTGGTTTAATAATCAAATTACCCTTCCCCCACCCTATACCTTATCCCTTCCCAATCCTTATTCCTTCCCCCTCCCCATTTTTAAAACTCATAAAAGGCGGGCTATGAACCTCCAGGTTTCTAGTCTGTACTTGCACCTTGTGCCGTCAAGATGCTTACCACTTTATCTTTTAATAGTATTACAGGCACTGAGCAGAAATTCTATAGAAAATTTTGTTCTCTACTTGATAAACCGCAAAAACTACCTCCAAATACTTTCACCTACAAGCTACCTCTGATGGACAAGGATGATGTAAGCAAAATACCATTAGTTCAAGCGAAATTTCTGGAAGAAAAAAATCTTGTTTATGTAAGAGAAGTGTATCATAATGAATATTCAAAAAGATTGGCTTACGAATTCATTAAGGAACATGCAGGACGTGAAAAAGAACAGTATCCAGGACCATTTTATTTATATCTTTTTGAGAATGGAGCTAGTGTAACGGTAGAAATAAGTATCAAATTAATGTAATTCTCCCTACCAAATTTGTGGGGTGAGGGTTTGAAGTAGATTTGCGCATAAATTAAAAGTTAGTTCAAAACTGAAATTCAACAATTGTTGGTCGAACTAAATTTGCGCATAAATTAACCGGGGTTGAATTAAAAGTTCGCATATCTTCCTATCAAGTTTATGAAGTTAGAATTTTGTTTTGCTGTAAAGTTATTGAAATAGTATTTGTATAAGGAAAATTCATATTGAAATACATGTTGTAATTTAGTCGTAGAGATGTGTACTGTACGAAAGCTGGATTTATAGTGAGTCGGCGCGACAAATGAACTTGTATTTATGCAGATTATTAAAATGGAATAAAGAGATGATAGTAGCAAAACGCTCGAAGTAGAAAGTGTGAATAATGTTATATAAAGAAATAATAGTTAAACAAGGAAAATATTGAAAATTAAAACTGGTATTAAAAAATATGAACGGACAATCAATTTTGTAGAAGGTTAATATTTTGTTGAAAACGTTTGATTTTCTTGGATAGTGAAGAAGAAGATGAAATAGTGGTAGGGGGACCGTTATAAAAGGAGGATTGTGAGAGCCCATTTCATTTCTCTGCGAAACTTCGAAGAGTAAACATCTCAACATGTATCATTGCGATAAATGTTCGGAATCGTTTCACGATGAAATTCTATTAGACTGTCATAAAGAACTATTTCACAACAACGCAGAAGAAGAACAAGAAGAACAAGAAGAACAAGAAGAACAAGAAGATCAAGATGATCAAGATGAAATAACAGCAACATCTTCAACTACTTCACCGAATCTACAAGTATTTGCTTTACCCGGTAAGGTAGTAATGCATCATAAGATTCAAAATGAAAATTTGAACTTAGAAGAATTTATTAGAGAAGCAAAACCAATCGTAAGTAAAACTTTAAAAGAAGAATTGAAAAGATTGAACTTTCTTAAATTTAGTTTACTACTAGAAGCTATGTTTATAAATGTACAAGAAGAATTATCACCAAGAGGATTCATAACGAAAAATCGAACTATCATAGAAAGTTCAAACATTGATTCAATAGTAGAGAACTGTATAGAAGAAATATTAACCAAAATTCAGGAACATGAAGGAAGAGGATCGGGATGGAGTCTTTTAAGTATTGAAGGATTAAATATAAGAGTTCACAAACATGGATATGGACTAAGGGGATCTAGTTACATTCCTTTGCCAAAAAGAATTGAAGATACAAAATCTTGTATTAATGTTAGAAACGCAGACAATGAATGTTTTCGTTATGCAATGACAGCTAAATTTGTACCAAATAATGCGTATAGACCTGACCAGGAATATGAAAATCAAAGACATAGGTACAATTTTCAAGGAATTACTTACCCTGTATCACTAGGAGATATATCAAAATTTGAGAAGAAAAATCCCGGCACGTCTATCAATGTTTTTGCATTAGATAGTTCAAACAAAGTGTATCCTTTACGTATTGCAAAAGAAGAGCTACCAGATCATACGGATTTACTACTACTAACGCGAGGAGATGTGTCTCACTATGTGTATATAAAGAAATTCGACTCACTTGTTAATAAGCAGCTTTCTAAAGATCGACACAGAAAGTTAATTTGCAAGAGATGTTTCAATTTTAAACGAGATGGACTACACGGAAGAGAATGGTTACAAGAGCACAAAAGATTGTGTAACAATAATTATGAAGCAAAGATTACTTTACCTCCGCAAAGCAAAGCATTCGTTTCATTTGAAAAAGTTCATCATCAATACCGTATCCCTTTAGTTGTGTATGCGGATTTTGAATCAACACTTGTTCCAGTTGAAGATGGAAATTTTGAAGCAAGAAAAAGTGTAAAGTATCAAATGCACAAACCAAACAGTTTTTGTTTAATGGTCAAATCAACATTATCAGAAGAACATTTAAACAGATATGGATTAACTTCGAAACCTCTAGTATACCGTGGTGAAAATGCGGAAAAAATATTTCTTGATAATTTATATTCAATAGCTGGAAATGCACAAAGATTATATACAAATATTGTACCAATGAAACCGATGGATGAAGAAGAAGAAATTCAACATGAAAATGCGACTCGCTGTTTCTTGTGCAAAAATGATTTTACTATTGAGAATTATAAAGTTAAAGATCACGACCACCTCACAGGATATTACAGAGGTGCTTCTTGTAATAAATGCAACTTGAGCTATTGTTTACCACTATTTATTCCTGTGGTTCTGCATAACCTCAGTGGGTACGACGCTCATTTTATAATACCTGAACTAGGAAGAGACGACGGTAAAATCGATGTGTTAGCTGAAACTTCAGAAAAGTTCATAAGTTTTTCCAAAGAAGTTGGAAACCTCAAATTAAGATTCTTGGACTCCTACCGATTTATGCCGTCGAGTTTGTCCAAACTTTCTGAAAACCTAAGGAAACAAGATTTAATCGAAACGAAGAAGATTGTAAACAACGACAAGCTGGATCTGGTACTTCGAAAAGGTGTTTTCCCATATGATTACATAGACAGTTTAGAACGATTTAATGAAACATCATTACCTCCAAAAGAAGAATTTAAAAGTAAACTGTACGACATGGATATATCTCAAGATGATTATAATCACGCATGCAAAGTATGGAACGAATTAGGATTTAGAACATTGGGAGAATATTCAGATTTTTATGTTAAACTAGATGTGACTTTATTATGTGATGTGATGGAAGAATTTAGAAATACGTGTTTTGCGGCATATGGATTGGACCCTCTTCATTCGTTCACTTCGCCTGGACTAGCGTGGCAAGCCATGTTGAAAGAAACAAATTGTAAAATACAACTTCTTACAGATATAGATATGGTGTTGATGTTAGAATCAGGAGTTCGAGGAGGATTGACGCAAAGTGTAACACGTCATGTCAGGGCAAACAACAAGTATTTGCCCGATTATGATGCATCAAAACCAACAACATTCCTGGGTTATTTTGATGCAAATAACTTATACGGATGGGCAATGTCGAATCCCCTTCCATATGATAATTTCAAATGGATAGACCCTGAATCAATTGGAAACATAATGGATATACCGAAGCATGGTGAAACAGGTTATATTTTTGACATAGATTTTGAATATCCAGAACATCTTCACGATGAACATTATGATTTACCACTGCTTCCGAAGACCGAAATTCCTCCAACTGGAAGATGGCCGAAATTAATGATGACTTTAACCGATAAGTCTAGGTATGTTGGACACTACTGGATGATACAACAGGCCATAGACTTGGGATTGAGAATTACAAAAATTAATCGAGTACTACAATTCTCTCAATCTTGTTGGTTAAAACCGTACATTGACAACAACACAAGAAGAAGAGCTGCTGCTACATCAAGTTTTCAAAAAGATTTTTTCAAACTAATGAACAACGCAATATTTGGCAAGACTTTGGAAAACAAAAGGAAACATAAGGATATCAAATTGGTAACTGATCCAGTAAAATTACAGAAATTAGTGCAACAACCAAACTTTGGTACATCTGTAATTATTAATGAAAATCTAGTTCTTATTTCCATGAACAAGAAGTCAGTTAAAATGGATCGTCCTTTGTATCTTGGAATGTCAATCTTGGATATTTCTAAAACACACATGTACGAGTTTCATTATAAGAAGATGGTTAACTATTATGGAAGAGATAACATTGGTATTGCATATATGGATACAGATGCACTCATTTACTGGATTAAAACAAATGACATGTACGAAGATCTACGCACCTTTATATATAAAGATGATTTCGACTTTTCTGATTATCCTAAGGACCATCCAAATTACGACTACGACAGAAACAAGAAAGTATTGGGAAAATTTAAAGATGAAACAAATGGTGTGCCAATGATGGAAATTGTAGCATTGATGTCCAAACTGTATTCGTTTCAACTGTACATAAACGAAAGGAACGAACATCAAGTCACAAAGAAAGCCAAAGGAATAAAAACCTCTTTCCTGAAGAAGAACGTACAGTTTGAACATTATAAAAGATGTTTGTTTGAAAATGTTGAAACAACTGCAACATTTAACACCATAAGAAGCTTCAACCATCGTCTTTTCAGTGTGAAGCAAACCAAATCGGCATTGAGCTATAAGGATGACAAGAGATACATCCTTGAAGACAACATAAGAACTCTGCCATTTGGACATTACTCTCTAAACCCTATCGACCAGTAAACCTATTCTTCGTCCTCTACCTTCTTCCTTTTTTTCCTTTCCGTAAAGAAAAGGGGACATGGCAAGCCCAATGCCATGTTCCCTCTTTTTTACACTAATATGAAATGGCCTTGACCTATATTCAAACTATATAAAAGAGAATGAACTGTTGTACGGATCAGTATTTTTACAAGCGGTGTGCAAGCAACACCTGAAGATGGAAAGTGTGAAGGACAAGATTGTAAATGAACTACATAAACCAGCAAGAAGAAGATTTCCAAGAAGAAGTACAATTATTAAGGGAATGAATGATCTTTATCAAGCTGATCTCATTGAAATGATACCGCACAGTAAATTAAACAAAGGTTTTAAATATATTTTAACAATTATAGACTGTTTTACTAAAATAGCTGACGCTTTACCATTAAAGGATAAGACTGGTAAAAGTGTTACAAAAGCTATGGAAACAACGATACAAAGAAATAAATTCAAAATCAAACATCTACAGACCGATGATGGAAAAGAATATTTTAATAAAGACTTTGGAGCTTTGATGAAAAAATATCAAATAAATCATTATTCTACAAATTCTGAAGTTAAAGCTTCAATAATTGAAAGATTCAATAGAACATTGAAAGGAGCGATGTACAAACAATTTTCAAAACGAGGATCATACGTGTGGTATGACATATTACCACAACTTATAAAACAGTATAACAACAAATATCATCGTACCATTGGAATGAAACCTATCCAAGTAAACAGTGCTAATGCTAAGGTTGTATTACAACGCATCAGAAATAATACAACACCTAAATTGGAAAAGTTGCAACCAAAAAAGTTTAAGGTCAACGATAAAGTTCGTATAAGCAAGTACAAAGGTGTATTTAGTAAAAGGTATCTACCAAATTGGACTAATGAAGTATTTACAGTTTATAAAGTGCAACCAACTATACCTGAAACTTACTTATTAAAGGATAACAAGGGTGAATTACTTCAAGGTGGATTCTACGGACATGAATTGTTGAAATCAAATGTTGGTGATGTATATCTTGTTGAGAAGGTTTTACAAAGGAAAAAAGATATGGTTAAAGTCCGGTGGTTAGGATTCGATAAAAGTGAAGACTCTTGGATTCCTTCAAAAGACTTGGTATAGTAATTTAATAGCTCATTGTGTGTTTAACCTTGATACAAGATGGAGATTGTACAACAAAAAGATCGATTTAATATCAATAATATTGATGAATTGACGGTTGACAATGATAGGTTAAATCATGGTAAACATGGTGAATTACTACCAAATACGATAAGATGTTTAATAACTGGTCCTTCAAATTGTGGAAAAACAAATGTTGTTTTTAACCTTATAACTAATCCTAAAGGGTTGCGCTTTAACAATATATACATTTTTTCAAAATCATTGCAACAACCGAAATATCAATTATTGGATAAAGTACTTGCAAGTGTACCTGAAGTGAATTTCTACAAGTTTAATGCCAGTGAAACAATTATGCAACCAAATGAAGCAAAACCATTTTCTATTTTTATTTTTGACGATGTGTCTTGTGAAAATCACGACAATATAAGGAATTATTTCGCTATGGGAAGACATCATAATATCGATAGCATTTATATTGGTCAAACATACAGCAAAATTCCAAAACAACTTATAAGAGATAATGCAAATATGTTGATTATCTTTAAGCAAGATGAAACAAATTTAAAGCATATATACAATGATCATGTAAATGCGGATATGCCATTTGAGAAATTTAAAGAAATGTGTGGCAAAGCATGGAATGAGAAATATGGCTTTCTCGTTATTATGAAGGAAGAAGATATTAAAAATGGTAGATATCGTATAGGGTTGGATAAATTTGTATTTATGCGTTGAACTACCGATGCTACATCTAGTTACACGTTGAACTTCACAGTGTAAACATGGTGAATCAAGAAAAACTATTGAAAGAAATAAAATCACTCAGTGATTCTATTAGGATGAAGAATCGTGCATTGAGGATGGGTTTAAGTGAAAGAGAAGAATTTCTAGAGACTACATTTAAACCTATTACGGAACCTTTAAAACAGATATCAGAAACTATTGGTAAACCTCGTTATGAAGGAGATGTTTTACTACCAGTTTCTAAACAAGAAGTACAAGCATTAAAAAAAGAAGAAGATGATGATTCATATACAAGTGCTAGTGAGCAAGAAGAAACAAAAGAAGAAGAAGAACCAATTGTTGAAAAGGAAGAAGAACAACCAATACCTGAAGCTGAACAATCTATTCCAAATTTAACTCAATTGAGTAGCGATATATTACAACATGGACCTCTTGGAAGAAAATATATAATGAAAATGCTACATGACATGAAATCAAACCCGAATTTGAGTAGATCACACGTATACGGAGCAAGAATTGATGGGAATGAATTAAAGATCGGCGATTCAAAGCTTGAAATAACACAAGATGATTACATCATTATTGGTAAGCATAAATATAAAGGAACAAAAGGACTTTATGAATTAATTTTTAAAAACATACCACTAAGATATTCATCCAAAGATTTAAGTGTTTTTAAGGAGATTCTACAAAATACTAACGCTCATAAAAGAAACTACTTAAAGGATGCAATGATTAATCGTTCACGTGCAACAAAATATAACATCGTTATAAAAAAGTTGTTTCCTCCACGAAAATTGCCAACATTACGTACTGCACCAGCGGTGAGACAACCACTGAAAAGAAAATCTTTATCACTTATGGATTTATCACTTCTTGAACAACATAGTAAAAAGAGTAAAGGAGATACTTCAACATCTGGCAAAGGATTGATGAAAAATCTATACAATACGAATGTGATTTACTACAACGACATCAATAAATTGGTTGATAGAATGAGACTATTGCATGAAGCCATGGAAGCCGGTCATACAGGTTTAAATAATGAATGGGTAGCTCTGATTGACGAACTCAGGAATCGCGGTATAATCGTATAATTGTCCGCGGATATATAAGAATTGCAGGCGTATAATGTGTCAGTTCTAACATGAGCGTCGACAAGTTCGGACGATACTCCGCGTTAGGAGTGCAAGTTGGAGAAAACAGAAAAAGAAGTGGATTACCGCAAACACCTGAAGGTGACTATAACATAAATAATAAACGTTTAAAGTTTGTTAGAGATCCAGAAGAAGATGGAGATGCAACAAATTTAAAAACAGTTAAGGAGGTAACATCTACAAGTTTAAAACTCGACGGCAACCAACTGTATGATGCAAAATCTCACAGGGTTATTAACGTTGCAAAACCAGTCAATAATGGAGATGTTGTTAATAAAGGCTATTTTCTATCTGCGATGGAATACGCTTTACTGTTGGAAAAGACTAAAAGTGGAAAAAGGTACAATGCTTTAAACTATAAAATAACTAACGTGGCAGATCCAACCGAGGATACAGATACAATCAATAAGCGTTATTTGCACTCTGTAATACCAGAAAAGAAAAAAGATGGATTTTCCTTCTATAAATATACTATAAACGATATTGGATATCCTAAAGAAGAAAGTGATGGTGTTAATATAAAATACATTAAAGATAATTGTATTTTATATAATGGTGCTGTTATTGATTGTCATGGAAAAGTGTTGTCCAATCTGAAAGATGGTTCAACTCCATCGGATGCTGCTACCGTGAGACAAATGAATGAAAGCTTGAAGAAAGGAACATCCGCTTTTGTTAAACAAAATCAGGTGTTGTCAAAGAAAGGTGATGAGTTTATGCAAGGAAGTGAAAAGTTTACCTTACTACAACTACAAAATGACAAGTGGGATGGAAAAAATAAAAGATTGTCAAATATAAGTTTAGGCACGGAAGAACATGATGCTGTTATTTTAACACAAGTACCACAACTATCAGCTACTGGTGTTAATTTTATATGTAAAGGTAAACGATTAACCCAAGTTAAATCTGGTAAAGATGATCAGGATTGTGCTGTTGTAAAACAAACTATAATTTTAGATAAAATAAATAACGTATATGATGGAAAAAATAGAAGAATATCTAACATATCAGCAGGAATAGCTCCGAATGATGTTGCTACTATTAATCAAGTTATAGCGACCTCTAAAAAGGATCCATCGGTGTATACATGTAATGGTAAACGTATCACAAATCTTGATAATCCTACATATGACAAAGATGCTACTAATATCGAGTATGTAACGAATCTTGTAGGTAATGTAGTTATTGATATGCATAATCATTTGATTAATACATCGATGAAACACAATAAAATCGAAGATTCTCAGAGAAACCAATGGATTAAAGATGAAATCATTGATAAATACTAGTAAAACTTATGAATATTTAAGTATGGAATACACAAAAAAGGATTCATTATCATAAAGTATTTCATAGAGTGAAGACGTTGGTTACATAAAACAACATAATGAAGACCGTATCGCTCAGTCGTCGTCAAGACAGCGGCAAGAGAGGACGTGGTTTAACATCAGCTGCATTATCCCTGCTCAGACGGATTCCAATTGGTGCTGTTGTGAATCGAACGATAGACGCTTTACCATACGAATTACATCTGCCCGGAGGTTATCAATATTGTGGACCTGGAACTAAGTTGGCAAAACGTTTAGCAAGAGGAGATCCTGGAATTAATAAATTAGATCAAGCTTGCAAAGAACACGATATAGCATATTCAAAGTATAAAGATTCAACAAATAGATCAATAGCGGATAAAATTCTAGCGGAAAAAGCTTGGCAAAGAGTAAAATCAAGTGACGCAAATATTGCAGAAAAAGCAGCGGCTTGGGCAGTAACTACAGCCATGAAGACCAAAGCAAAGTTAGGTGCTGGAAGACGTCGCAGAGGAAGACCTGCAAAAAGAAGCGCTCCCAAAAGAGGTGGAAACATTAAAAAAGGACATCGTAGAACTCGTAAGGCAAATGTAAAGAAGACTTCTGTTTGGCAAATGGTAAAAAACGGAGCAGGTTTATATCTAAGACCATACCGTGTGTACTAAATAAAAAGAATCAATTGCTAATTCCAAATAAAGCCTTAACAAATCATCAGTTAAATGATTATGTAAAATGTTTGAAAATACCATTTTTTCGAGGAGTTTTTATGAAAGATGCATTACCAACTAAAATATGGGAAAATGAAACTGGAATAGTAAATTTGGATTCCACCTATGGTCCAGGCACTCATTGGGTATGCTATAAAAAGCTCGGACAAACCGTTTACTACTTTGACAGTTTTGGCAATCTACCACCGCCGAAAGAACTGCAACATTATTTTCGAAACTCCAAAAACATTTTTTACAATTACAAAAGAGAACAACCTAACAATACTGAAATATGTGGGCATTTATGTTTGGAGTTTCTAGCGAAGAGTGTCAGTCAGCTTTAAGATGTCATCGTATACAGTGTCACTGAGTGGAAATTCATCCACATTGAAAAGTACGCTGTTCCCAGCATTGCGTCTATCCAAGGAAAGATTATGGGAAGCGGCATTACTTGATTTAACTACCTACAACTCAATTCCCAATGTTACGGAAGGAAAGAACAATTTACTACATTATTATGAAACTAAGGATGCTTCAGGAAAATACTCAGAATTGAAAATAATTACATTTCCTACTGGAGCTTATGAAATCGATGATATAAACCAATTACTACAAAAACAACTCGGAGAAGAAAAGATCACCGTTAAAGGAAACAATAATACTTTAAAAGCAGAAATAACTTCAAAATATTATATCGATGTCAGCTTGGAAAACTCCATTGGCAGTTTACTTGGATTTACAGATACAAAAAAGAAAATCTTAACTCCTGGAACTACTCATTCAGGTGATACAACTGTTACAATATTGAAAGTCAATAGTATCGATGTAACGTGTAATATTATACACGGATCGTATAGAGAAGGAGTGAATCAGCATATTTTACATACATTTTATCCAACTGTGGCTCCCGGTTTTAAAATTGTTGAGAAGCCACAAAACTTGATATACCTACCGTTAAACACCAGTTTCATTTCAGACATCGTACTGAACATATTGGATCAAGACGGTGTTAGTGTTGACTTTAGAGGAGAAACGATAACTATACGGATACACATCAGAGCGGCAACATAAAAGTCGACATGGGATTATCATTTAAACCGCAACGGAAGAGTCGGGAGCTCAGTAGCTCCTCGACATTGGAAGAGTTAACATCGGACAACATTCGTTTTCTACAGAAGATTGGATTGAAACTTAACAACAATGGATATCCTGGATATATCTCAAGGACCGACATTCGACGAAACACTATGGGAGAAGGAATATCACACGCACAACCCTTACACTTCATCAAAATTAAACAATAACGATGAAATAAGGATTCCCATTCAACAACAAGATATTTACACATTACCGTGTGAAAGTTATTTATACATTGAAGGACGGGTATTAAAATTGGATGGAAAAACTGCTTCAACAGTTCCTTTTATAAATAACCCGATGGCATATCTTTTTGATGAAATAAGATATGAGATATCAGGGGTGACAGTTGATTCGACAAAAAAGGTTGGTATAACAACAACATTGAAAGGATTAACATCATTAACACCGCATGAGAAGAATTCAATAGTCACCGCCGGATGGGTTGCTCCTGATAAAGACACTATAACACCGAATTCCAACGGTCACTTTGATTTTCATGTACCTTTACGATTGCTTTTGGGATTCGCTGAAGATTACAAACGAGTAATAATAAATGTCAAACAAGAATTGGTATTACTCAGATCTTCAACTAACAAGGACTTGATACTTGCAGACCCTGCAACTACTGAAGATAAACTGGAATGGCAACTACAATTAGATAAAGTTGTTTGGAGAGTACCTCATGTAAGATTGGCCGATGAACATAGAATCCTATTATTGAGAAAGTTAAAATCTGACCGTGATATTGTGATGCCATTCCGAAGTTGGGAATTCCATGAATATCCTACACTACCTCAGACCGAACGACAAACATGGACCGTCAAGATATCAACTTACTTGGAACGAGCAAGGTACATAATACTCGGTTTTCAAACTAAGCGAAAAGATGTTATCACTGCAAATGCCGGTCAATTTGATAACTGTAAAATAAAGAATTGTAAAGTTTTCCTAAACTCTCAATTCTTTCCGTATGACAATTTGAATGTCATGTTCAGCAAAAAACGTTTTTCCATTTTATACGATATGTATGCAAGATTTCAATCGTCATATTATGGAAAGACTAATACTCCACTATTATCACCTGACCAATATTATTCCAAGGCTCCGATAATTGTAATAGATTGTTCAAAACAAAATGAATCGGTAAAATCATCAAGTGTGGATATAAAAATTGAAATGGAATTTGAAGAACCAGTAGCGGATGGAACTTCAGCATACTGTCTTATTCTACATGATAAAATAGTTACTTACACACCGCTGACCGGAATCGTGAAGAATGTACTTTAAACAGAATTAGTACAACGACTGCAGATTTTTGAGGTTAGAATTATCTGTCTCAATTTTTGAGGTTAGAATTTCGTTTGTGAAAGACAAGTTAAAAACAAACATTTATGTGAGTGTATAAATTTCAAGGATTCGACGAAAAACATAAAAGCGAGAAAATCATGAGTGGAAAATTCATTATATCTTCGACCGTCGTATGGGAAACATCGTTCGCAAGATGAGTTCTACTAACGGAGAAGAAAATACACCTCTAATGGATGAGAATAGTTCAGATATAGAAAAACAAGTTGAACGAGAAATGGACGAGTTCCTCAAGTTTAACAAACATAAGAAGAGAGAAGAAGAAAAAGAAGAAGGAGAAGCTGAAAAAGAAGTAAAAAGAAAAAAGGTTGAAGTTAACATTACAACTAATATTTTAACAGAAGTATTTCTTCGGATTTTCTACCCCATTTCTTCATGCATGACGAAAAGTATTTCAGTTGGAATTTTAAAATCATTGGATTATTCACCGATTGTTATTTTAAATCATGGAAATAAAATGGTTACATTCACTGAAACTTCTTGGGAATCATTTATGAAACATTTACATCTTTTGGAATGCTATTTGAGTAACAACACATTTGGAAGAAGAACAAGATTAAGTTTATTGGAATCAAATATTGAAGTTGATATAGTGAAACATCGTGGAGGACAAATGGTTCGCTTCAGAGATTTAACTAGACATGATGTAAAATTACATTTGACTAAAGAAGAATTTTACACTTTAAGTTGTACTACCGGTCCCGTCACCAGATATTTGAAACAACTAATATTTTCAAGTGCAATAATCAAAGACTATCTAATCGATACATTGGACAGACAACCTTTCGTTCCAATTTTATACGGTCCCGTGGATACTTCAATTTTTAATCGAATACCTCAAGAAGTGGATATGTGGAGACAATTGAACAACTATCACACCAACTTTAATATCGACGAAGAAGCGCAAGAAGTTAAAGAAGAACAATCGTGTTTGTAATACAAGTCAGTTGCTGACGAGACTTCATCATGAACAAACGGGTTTCGTTTTCTAATGCGCCACATATAATGGAAGTTAAAAAAGGTATAATTGAATTTCAAGCTTTTCGAGGAAATGATGGAAATTTTATTATAAAAGAATTAGTAATTTTGGATATGAACACATCTGTAGTTTATCATTACTTATTCAAACCTCCATTACCATTCAATAGACTAACAACTAAAGCGAAAGTTACAAACAAATGGTTGTACAAACATTTTCACAACTTAAGATGGGATGAAGGTTTTATTAATTATAACATGATGCCGCACATTATGAATCATTACTGCAAAGAGTTCAAAACTATCTACACAAGAGGATTGGAAAAAGCTAATTGGATACAATCATTTACAAGCAACGAAGTGATAAATGCAATAATAGATAGAGATTTCCAATGCTACTTCAATGAACTTTGTATTTCATCAAAGAGTTTTAAACATCGAAGGTCACAGTGCGCTTTGAAGAATGCTTACCGCTTAAATAATTTCCTTCAACAGAATGGTGGGGGTAATGTCGGTAATAAAAGTGAGAGCGCTACCATGACGCAGCATGAGTATTACTCGAACCTCCGAAGAGACAACATCTCCGACGGACATTATTATTAACAAGAAGATTAACAATAACATCAAGATGGCATCACAGAACTTTCTTCAAAATTTGGTTGATCAATTCAACGCTCATTCTAAATCAACAATCTTACCGACGAAGAAATGTTCTGAACTAAAAGAAGAAAAACATTACATCATACATACAATCAAGAAGATGGACACTTCAATTGGTGATGCTATTAATTGCACATTGAGCGAGGCGCCGTATACAGTTGGTGACGAACCGAAGTTTCAAATCTTCCTACCGAAACGGTTTGTACAACTTCTACAAAATGAAGATCTTCGAGTTATTCAACCTGGCGCACTCTATTTAGTTTCACACGGACCGAGTGGAAACAACTCAACTGAACTAACTATTCATGTAACACCTACTACTAACTAGTTTGTACATAACATTGTAAATATATGTGTTTGTAATGGTTTCTCAATAAAGATGATATAAAACAAAAAAGAAAAATAAAAGAAGCAACATATTGTTATGTCTTTGTACATAGCAATATGTTGCTTTTTTTAAAAATTCCACGGGATGACCTTGACCCAATTTTGTGTGATAATAAAAGTGAAAATCAACTTGTGAAATTCATCAGTCTACGACTACCTTTCGTACCGTACACATCTCGCTCTCTATAACTAAATACAAAACTTCAACATGTCCTTAAAGGTCAAGTGTGCATCTTACGATACCAACACCATTACGAGTTTTGAACAACTTGAAGATTTAACCAACGAAATGCGAGTTTTACTTACCGGTGGTTATCACTTAACTGTTGATGTTAGTGCTACTAATGTAAGGATGTTTACTAAAACAAAATACTGCGATGATGAAGTATTTCTTTCTACACAACCTACAACATCTTCATCGCCAACTGGTCAACATAACATCAAGTTCCACAAGTACTACCAATGTTAAATAGCTTTTATCAAATAAAACTAAGGAATCACGTGATCAATGTCAAGTTGATAAAAAGGGTGTGATACTTGGATAACTAATCATTCGCTTCCCAACTCTCGCTGCGTCAACACCTATTTTTAAAGATGTTATACAGAATGATGATTGAACTTGATGGAAAGATCTATGGAAAAGATTACAACACCGTTGAACAAATGACAGAAGATTTAGAAATATTAACCCGAGAAGGATATCAGGCTAAATTAATTTTAAAATTTCCTGAAGTACATCCACTATCGACTGAAGAACTTATCGCTATGGCTAAAGCGGAGAGAGAGAAAAAGTCTGAAGAAAACAAACAGGAGGGAGAGAAAAAGTCTGAAGAAAACAAACAGAAACAAACTTCTTAAGTATCAATTTTCCTTACATTAGTAAGGTATAATTTTTTAAAACTTCGTTTGGATGACCTTGAAATTATCCCCACCACTTTTTGTAGTACATAAAACTGACTATTCAACACTGTACACTCTTATTCTTTCACTGGACTCAGCAGCGTCAACATGGAAAAACAAAATTACAAGTACGAACCTCGTTACTGTTGTGAACAACAGTGTACAGATTTAGGACCAATGATGGTGGACGGGTTAGCTTGCACTAAGTGTGAATTTTTCGGATCTTGTTACTGCAAGTGCAAAACAAAACAACTACCGCCACCGGAATTGCGAACTTTCAAATTTTACAAATCAAGATATTTTCATACATGCTGTCCTCAAAGATGTTTCAAATTTCATCCTCTCGATCTAGCTTATTGTCAACGCACCAAGTCTCATCAAGATGATTTTTGTACACATATGATAAAAAGATGTAAATACAGATCAGATTGGTATTCAGATCCTGTTGAACCATCGAATGTGTAATTTCAGTTTTACACTCTTTTTTAAAACTTCAATTGGATGACCTTGAGATTTCCCCCACCATTGGTTTTTTTTTTTAGATTCCCCCCACCATAAGTCTTTTAGATTTCTCCCCACCATTAGTTTAAGTTTTGTATCTTATTGAATCCACCTTTGAATTATTTCACTTCCAACATTCTAACTAACAACATGGGAACACCTTTCGTCAGGTTTCAACATATAATAACTGAGAGGGAAGAAATGGAAGAATTGTTTCAAAACTTGCTCGCTATAATGGATAGATATTATATGAGATGGATCAGAATTGATGTTCAATATTTACGTCCTGGTGAATTATCTTCATCATCACAGAGTGAGGAGGACGAGGCAACTACTACAGCTAAGATATTTGAATTAAAAGACGAAGAAGAAGAACTTAGCTTTTTATTTAATCATAAGCTCGCCGTTAAATAAGCCCCCTCCCTTGGCGGCGTTCCTCATTTACTCGCCAACTCTCCAACGATGAACAACTCTCCATTGGCACGGATGAATTCTAGTTTTGAAATAAACTCTAAAGAAGAGTTACAAGCTATTTTTAATATTTTACAAGAACTTGTAGATAATTATACAACTATCAAAATGAATTTGGAAATAACATACGATTGTCCTATTTGTGATAAGGTTGAAAGTTCAGACGAAGACAGTTTACTAAATCTAACTCCTGCACCATCTGACACTACTGACGGTAATAATGAAGAGCAAAATCTATCCCCCGCCACTTCTTTGTAATTCATCTTTCCCCCCACCACTTTTTTATTTAATTAACATTTCTCGCTTTCACTCCTCATTCCGTCTTCGACTTTTAAACTATCAACATAACTTCTTTTAAAATTTCAAACACTAATACAATCATGATGGATATGATGGATGAAGTTCCCTTTGTAACTAGAATGGAAGAGGATAAATTGAAATTGGAAATTAAACGATTGGAAATGGAGCAGGAAAACCAACTCGGAATATTACGTCTCTTCACACTTTTCAAATACATCATCTGGGGACTCTGCGTTTACCTTTTTCTCGTCGTTGGCGTTTGTTTCTACAACTCCATAGTTCATCACAAAAATTCAACCTGTATAGTTCCTGGTATTGCACATTGATTGTATTTGTTTTTACGAATAAAGTTCAAAACTTAAATCTACCTATCCCGCTATCACCGGGTAGTTCAACTCTCAGAACTATTTCCTGTGCTAGCGGGATAGGCTTTTTTAAAACTTACTCGGGATGACCTTGACATACTTTCCGTAACCCAATTATCAAGTTGAATTTCAGTTTTATACTTACTTTTAATTTATGTGCAAATTTAGTTCAACCGAGATCTTCTCACGCGATAACCGTTATAAAAGGAGATTGTTCATCACGCCGCGACCATTAATTAACTCGCATTTGTGTTGTTCGCATCCTTCCTACTCATTACATATACGTTTCGCCAACTTCATTATACAAGTCTAATTGCTACTAACCTGGAGTTTCATTTACATTAGCACGTGTCGTCCTGTTTGAATCACCTTCGCGTGCTCGACGTTATATCTCATTCATCTGTCTTGTTCTGACTTCTACACGTCTGATATACTTCTTGTGATGGATACGCAATGTTTAAAATTGAAACTTTTGCGGACACAACATATATTACGAAGTAATTCCAAACCTTCTGTTTCAAAGATTAAAACTAATTTAACAAAAGTAAGGAAGAAATTAAGTTTTAACCCGTTATACTCTGCTAGAACTTCGCAAGTTAGCGTTGACGATAGTGTTATTCACAACATTTTGCGTTCAATGTTACGTTTCCACAACTTCGAACTTGTTACACCTATCGACTGTGTTCAGCAGGTTTTCATATTTTACCCCCACCCTTCTTTATATAAGCGCGCTCACGACAATTCCTGTTTCATTGTTTTGTACACTCTTCAGCTAACATGAACTAACTTTTAATTTATGCGAAGTTTTAATTTAACCCCAGTTAATTTATGCGCAAATTTAGTTCAACTCCCAGTTGTTGAATTTCTGTTTTGAACTAACTAATAATTTATGCGAAGTTTTACTTCAACCCTGGTTAATTTATGCGCAAATTTAGTTCAACTCCCAATTGTTGAATTTCAGTTTTGAACCAACTTTTAATTTATGCGCAGTTTTAGTTCAACCGAGCGCCATCTCCACTCCCCCCATTGATTAATTCACCATCTGACAGGCCGGAAGCTCTAGACCCTCCATTAACTGACATCCACAGTCACGCATATATTTCGACGCGTCATGTTTCATTCTTCATTCTTGTTCTATCCGCGGAACTTAACACTTCTATTTACCTTCTCTCTCTCTTGTTATGACTGCGCTATGTTTGAACTGACTTTTATTTTCGTTCAACTATTAGAGTTTTTATTAACACCGTCGAATTACAATTTTGAACTAACTTTTAATTTATGCGAAGTTTTAATTCAACCCCGGTTAATTTATGCGCAAAATTAGTTCAACTCCCAGTTGTTGAATTTCAGTTTTGAACCAACTTTTAATTTATGCGCAAATTTAGTTTAACACCCCGATTGTTGAATTTCAGTTTTACACTAACTTTTCGTTTCGTTCAACTATTAGAGTTTTTACTAACACCGACGAATTTCAATTTTCAACTAACTTCTATTTTATGCGCACTCTTCGCTCAACCGACCGCCGACGCTCTCGCCATCTCCACCCCGACATCTATTGTCCCCACTTCTGGCCCACCGGAAGCCACGTGCCGTGGCATGTGGCTTCCGGTGACGTCACTTCCGGGCCAGGAGTGGCTTTTCTACACTACTAACCGAACCTAACCTAAACTCTTAACTAATAAACATTTTTACACCGGTTAAATTGTTTACAAAGATAAAAATATTGTCATATGGTTATGTCATCCTTTAAATGTATCATTTCGCTAACAGCTGATAGCTTTGAATCTTCAACAGATAATTACATCAAATATTTGAAGTCATGTGGGGCGGAGCCCTGAAGGAATTTCGCAAAACCGTTTCTTAGTGAGCACATATATGCAAAGAGGAACATCCATTCCAAATTTCAACCCTGTAGGTCCTATAGTTTTGGAGATTCGTTGTTTCCTAGATTCGTATTTTAAGTGCTCCATAAGAATAACATTGTAACAAAATTTTGAAGTCGTGTGGGGCGGAGCCTTGCAGGAATTTTGTAAAACCGTTTCTTAGTGAGCATCAATGGGTAGAAAGGAACGTCTATACCAAATTTAAACCCTTCAGGTTGGCTAGTTTTTGAGATTCGTTGTTGATTTGATTTGTATTAAAAATCCCCCATAAGAATAACATTGTAACAAAATTTTCAAGTCTTGTGGGGCGTAGCCCTGGCGGAATTTTGCAAAACCGTTTCTTAGTGAGCGTTTTTGAGCAAAGATGAACGTACATGCACAGTTTTAACCCTTTAGGCCTTATAGTTTTGGAGATACTCAGATACGTGAGTGAGTGGTATTTGACAAATATATAGTAGAAGATAAAGCTTTCAACTGGTTACAATCCTATCAATAGACATCATATGACAAAAATAGATTTCTTTGATCGCAATAATATCAGAAAATCTTCTTTCTCAAGCTCTAAACAAAGCAATTTTGGAGTTCCGCAAGGATCAGTTTTAGGCCCTGTTTTTTCTCAATACAAGCCCGTCAATACTCTACGGACAAAGAATCATCCGAGGTGATCGAGTTGGGCGCTAGGCGGATGGTGCGAAACACGTATAAAACGTACTTTTTAAATTGCTATTTTCTTTCAATTTATAATCTGATTTACGTGGCTAAGTAGTACACTCTCGTTCATCGGAACTAATGTGGCGGACGGCCGGTTCGGATGTCAAAAAATTCCGATGAAGCGGAGTCCGTAATGAGTCATAATTTCCGACCGCACGGTGATCTATCGTGGTTGTATTCACTCTTGTTTTTAAGATAACACAAGAGAGATTTTATGAAAATAAGGCACTCAAACCTTGAACATGGTAACAATGAACCTATAGGAATAAAAATAATACAGAAAATAAAGATCCAAAATTTTTCTCATATTACATATTCATATTCCACTCATATTCCAGCAGACAACTGACTTCCACGTAACACAGGTGCAGTCGCGACGCGAGACAGACTGAATGACAGTTTGGGAAGCGGTCGAACCGGATGTTCACTTCCTGCTCCCTACGTCTTTCTATTTTTGTGCGAATACTCCACGCCCTCGTAAATCACATCGATGGGTACAGATTACGGAAAACGCCTGATGATGTTAGATGCAAAATGTAATACTTCACTGTTATGCGGATAGCACGAATAAAAATTGAAAGCGCTAAAACGGAAAAATTATTTATTTTGAAAAAAAAAAATAATAATATCCAGATTTTTAGTTCCGATTAAGCGAAGTTCCGATTTCGCCGAGTCCGATGAACGAGAGTGTACTAACTTAAAGTATGGGCTAGTATACTAAACACTTTAAAAATATAAACTTACTTATGTAATTTTTATCCAACAATTATAAAATTGTACAGTAGTCTCATACAAACTGTCCGAGAAATTGAAAAAGTAGATTCCCCCCCTATTAAATCTCATAAGAAAAGTTTATTTTCATTTTTGGGCAAGTTAATGTAATTATTTTTTATATACAAATAAAACCTGCTAATATAGGACAGAAAGTTTGTTTTGGTAAAACCCCCATTTAAATCGCCCATGTAGAAGTCTCAGACGAACTTTCCACAGGTGTTTTTTTCCTTACTGTTTTAAATCTAAAGAAACGTGAATGGCAAATCAAATTCAGATAAAATATATTCTTTGCAAATGAGATTAATTAGACGTATGTCAAAACCCAGACCACTGAATCTTGTTTTAATGAATTTAAAAACTAGAGTTCTTACCGTACCTTGAATCTATATTTTTTAGAAGTAATACCGCATGTTAAGAAACGCCATATATTGGAAAGCCTCATCAACATTATACAACACACCAGAAATATAAATTTAAATCTATCTTTTTCACAAGCTAAAATTATTCTAAAGTAAACCTGAGTATATAGACCTAAAGCTAGTTTCATAACTGCCCCTACACCTCCCTCAAATAAGCAACTTGAAGAGATTTAAACTTGAACTTAAATAATACCTTTCGGAACAACGATTTTATCAGCTGCCTTTCTACCTAGCCTGATGTACTTTGGCCAAACTTGGACCTAATCTAGACCTTTCCCATTACCTTCAGAGCCGGCTCTACCATATAGGCGAACTAGGCGACCGCCTAGGGCGCCGGTGAACGAGGGGCGCCATCGCAGCGGAGACTACGCCCCTGATTTTCCGTAAAGTATTCCCGATCAGCGGTAAAAAGCGCCCCAACCGGCGGTAGATAGCACCCCCGACTGGCGGTAGATAGCGCCCCCGACCGGCGGTAGATAGCACCCCCGATCAGCGGTAGATAGCGCCCCCGACCGGCGGTAGATAGCACCCCTGATCGGCGGTAAAGAGCGCCCCTAAAAGATGGTTAATAACCCCTGGATTGGCGGTAAAAGCGCCCCCGATAGGCATAAACAGCGCCCGTAATCAGCCTCAAAAATCGCACCCAACCATCGTTAAACAGCGCCCCCAAATACACGTGATCAAAGTTGAATTGCGCCCCCAATCGGCGGTAAAAATCGCCCCTTCATGGCCCTCTAAGCGCCCTAACTTAGCTCTCTAATTGACGGTAAATAGCGCCCCTAATCTTAGTTAAACAGAGTTACCCACCAGCGGTAAAAATCGTCAAAGATCGTCTTTAAATAGCGCTACTGATCAGAGTTAAATACGAGTAGCTTTACCCACTTACCCACCGGCGGTAAAAATCGTTCTCATTGACGGTAAATTAGCGCCCCTGATTGGAGTTAAACAGCGTCCCCCCGGCGGTAAAAGCGCCCATGATCGATGGTAAATAGCGCCCTGATTATGACAGCGGTATAGAGCGCCCCCGACCGGTGGTAAAAATCCCCACAACTTACGGTAAACATCGCCCCTGAGTTTCCCAATGAAATTAATCTTTGCATGTTCCCAATAAATAAGTAATTGTTGTTCAAATTTTGTTTATAATAAATTTATGAATATTTTTTTCTAAGTTTTTTTTATATAATAAATTGGTAATAAAAACTTATTTTTACTTTAAAAGTTATTTTTTGTAATATGTTGTAACGCCTAAAATAAATGCATCGAATGGATAGGTTGTGGGGGCGGGGGAGGGGGGGGGGCGCCGCCAGAAAACCTAGGGCCGGCCCTGATTACCATTATTTTTATCAATCCGCCATGACAGAAGAGTAGAAGCAAGATAATGATGTTGTTTGTACAGGTATCATACCAAGATCTGGTAATCGAGATGACGTGGGATATGTATAATATGTTTTCATTCTGATGTTTCAAACTATGGACACTGCTGATTTAACAAGTTTGTTTATCTTGAATGTTTGTTTGCAATAGTCAAGCAGTCCGATACTTTACTTGTTTGTAGGCTACGGTCAGTCCAGCTGTTAGTAAATATTGACTTTCCGCGTGAGAATCCCACTAGAGTGTCAATTAGTGCTATTTATGTTTCCTTAAAACACTTCATTTTTGTAATACACTCACAGAAAGAACACTGATTAAAATCTGACCCTATTTGCTCGTATTCGATGAGGATATATACAATAAATTAAACTTTTTAAAGTTTTGATGCCAATCATAAGGACAAATTTAATGTCCTTGGTTTCATGGTAGCAGATACTTAAAAATACTTCTTGTTTTAATTTGAAGTTTCAGAAAGGTTAAAAAAATCTTATTATCAATCACAATATTTAAATTAAAATAAATAAGTAAAATTTCTTATTGTTAGAAAGATGATTTTAATATACCTACATATTTTGCTACCACACTTAGATAATTGTTCTGTGACTTACACTACACCTATTCAATTAAGGATCACGCAAAACCTAGTGATGTACAATCAATAGTAATAGTACTCCAAAGATGATATTTATTTAAAGTTTCTGTAAGTCTAAGCATAGATTTTAAATTGACACTTAAATCACAAAAAAACTGTTTAGTTACTGAAACAATGTTACAGCCTTATTAATACACCATATTAATTTCTAACTTCCATAGTGCTTCTAATTCCATACGTATCAACCTATAAAAACAAACTAAACACAAAAATAAACCAAAAAAATTCAAGGAATTGTAGGGAGAATAGATGTTATCTTCAGAGACCCTTCAAAAGCTACAAATTACAGTGTAAACAGCGAAGGGCTGGGACCAGCTGGAGGGGGCGTGATGTATTACTTGAACAGTTGTGGTTGTAGTTAAACAACAGTCACAACAAAGGAAGGGGTAAACAGTGAAGGGGAAACGACATTCACTCGTTCATCATACTGTGTCTGTGCTGTGGTGCAAGATCACAGCTGAGATTTTCAATTCTTGCAACTATCTGAGATAAAATGATAGAAGGAACTGTGTTTTCTTTAGAGACAAATCAAAAAACAATAATTTGTTGCCTATTTGCAATCCTGTAACTCAGAAGCTTCTTCAGAGAGAAGTGTTACCCGGCAGAGAACTAATTATGTCATGGATACCATTGTCTGATAAAAGACAAAGAACATCCAGATCATTTTAGGACCTTGTGGCAAAGCAAAGGACCGCAAATCCGTTCAACTTCGGTACTGTAATGATTCTGTGTTGAATATTGGCATTTATTCTTCGGGCGAAGAAAATTAAACTTGTTGAAAACAACATTCAGAACTCCAAACACTAGAAATTGTTCATGCTTTCTGGTTTATCACTAAACAGCTTGAAAAGCCAGAAGTTTTATAGAGCGAGAAAATTCGTAAGGTGTGCAGCATAAATTATAATAAAATTGCTGTTCGAATCTGTTGCTCGAACATTTGCAAACGCAAACTATTAATTCTTTGTAATATTAACAATATCAGTCACAAACGATACGCAAAAATGCCAAACCGAAGAAAACCAACCCCAAAAAGACGAGCTCTTTCGCTTCGCTCACCCGTCTGTCAGAATGTTTTATACTGAAGGTGTAAGAGAGCTGCATTCCAGTAACATTAGGTTGTTGAACCGCATGTTGGATCTTTAACGCCTACTTCTACGGTTACTGATTTAGAAATTCTTTTGTTTTTAAATTCGATTCTACAAATTGCTTCGTTGTTTTATCGTTTACCTTTACTTTACTTTTATTTATATAACCTCTGCCAATAATTCATAATAACAAGTATAAATTATTATTTAAAAACTGATAAAGTATTTTTATTATAGTATCATTCAATAATCCCATACTATAATATGGGTACTGTCTGCAGCTATGTATGTTCCACGATCTCGAAATTAGTGGGTAGATTTTGCTTAGACTTTGCATTAAAGAGTGTTTTGGCCCAAAAATAAGTTTATCAACAGCCTCAACCCCAATAAAACCCGAATTTGGTCTAAAATTAAGTTTATTATAAGAAAATAATTAAATAAGGAAATTAAGAAAATAGTTACGATTTTTAATTATTTTCGGCTCCTGCACCTTTGATAAAAAGTTGACAATAGCTATTTGTGTATTAAGAACGTGAAGTACGTCATTGCCTCGACAATCAATCGGAGGTTGCGCCAGCTGAGTGCGGGCAAACACTTCGAGAGCGGCAATGACTATTTACACACAATAATTGCACAGATTAAATGTTTTATTGTATACAAAATGGCATTTAGATTATGTTTGAATTGTCTCTGTTTGAACACACTGTTAACTATCAAACATAAAATAAAACTAAAAAAGAAGCAATTGGTAAAGTATACAACAAGAACCAACAGCCGTGGCATGGTTCGTAATAACAGTTGACTTTAAAGTGCTGATTGATCTAGCGTACAGTAAAGAATATTGCCGCTCTAGTGCGGAAAAGAAACGGAAACCGGAAATGAACTGGTTTGCTTAGGGTTTACAGGTGTGGCAATGTGATTATTTCCATGCAGTAGTAAGAAAATTAAATTGTCTAAACAATGGTACTAAATTTGTAAATATCTGACAACAAATAAGAGTTATTATAAAATTTTTCTATTAGAATAATTAAATTTGCAGTGTTATAATTGCACTATTATAGTACAAAATAATTTTTTTCCAAAAACTCAATATTTGTCAAATATTTTTATAGTAACATTGTTTGGATACCCTAATTTTTCAAATTTTGTCTCTAGTAAAATGTTGATAAAAATTTCTCGATTTTGACACATTTGAGTGTACAATGTTGAAATGGCCATTTTGAAAGTACACATTGAAAAAAAAAATCTTGTTCCTGAAAAAAGCATGGGTGTTATAAAGATGCATGCCAAATACAAACTCAATATAATAAGCCGTTACGGTACTGAAATAAAAATTATACCCACAGTAAAAAACAAAATGGTGGTTAGCAGCCAAAAGAAAGATTTTAGGATGTGAACATTTTGTTCACTTTGGCTTATTGAACAACCAGGAAAAGTTTGTAAAGGTTGAAGCTGGACACCTTGTATATTAAAACTTTCGGATTTTCACTAGCAGTTTTTCTTATTTTTATTGGTAAATAAACAATGAGAGAGTTTTGCAAACAAGTTATTTACACTCGTGATTCAACACTCGAAATTCCATTTGAGATATTAACAAAACATTTACACACACTACATATTATTCAAACGATTTATCGATTTTAAAGCCAAACACTACGTTACACTGCTTCAATGTTGGGGATTTCGAACAAATTGGATGCTACTGTTAATGCATTACGAGATTATCTTTATTAAAACCCAAGCCATTTCTTAATCCAATTTCATGCTTAGCTAATTGTTCGTATAATGGATTGCAAAACAACTTCTTGCATTTAAAATTATAGTGTCAAACATTGTTGCGTGGTAAAATAATAGTTTAAAAAATACAAAGCTATTGTTTAATAGTTATGTAAAATATAAACATAAAACCTATCGTCGTTGGGTGTAATTAAAAATAAATTATGCAACGGCTATGCAATGAAAACAAAATCTCTTTATTTTTAAGGATTATTTTGATTAAGGTGAAATATTATGTATGGCTGAAGTGTTGCACGCTCTAATCTTTAACTTATAATCCGACATATTATAGTTCAACCGTAACTGAAAAAAGGGAAAAATCTAAAACGACAGGTCTCATGCCATAGATATGGTCTACGGGACTACAAGAAGAAGTAAGTAAGTGTTTCGACACTAAAACCTATTGCTCCATAAAAAGACATTTTGGATCATAATGTAAGCCTAGAATATACAATGTTTAATGGCCAGAGGTTTAAAATCCCCAAAGCTTAAGAATCATCATCATCAGTGCAATGACAAAAATACGAATTAAATCAACTACTTTTTATGCATACAACCAATTTATTTACATAAAATTGATTTGTAACATAAAATTTATAAAATCTCCGTATATAAAGTCGTGTCCGCACTGGCCGAACATTCGTGGCGAACTTGTTCAGCAAACACAAAAATCAACAAACATACTTAACTAACAACTAACCGGCCATATGATTTACATTCTAAAAGGTTAGCAACGAACAAACAAAAGTTCGGAAGAACTTTGATCAGCGAACATGTTCGGCCATTGCGGACGCAGCTTAAAATCCCTTTATAAACCACGAGTTTATGTATGTTTACGAGTTTAGGCCTATGTACCAATTCAAAAAAGATCTAATCCTTTAATTTAAAGATTCATTAAATGAATAATTTATGTTATGATACAAGAGGATTTTTCTAAAATTCTTCCTTCTTGTGTTGCACAGAAAACATTTTAAGGCATGGCAGACGAAGACCAATTGAATGATGGTACTATAGAATTAGTCCTAAAATAGATTTCCTCTTAAAATCGGATAACATTTTTTTATAAATCCTTTGTTGATTTATAAATGTTGTATATATAACTCACAAGCATTAATAATTTGTAATAAAATGTGTTGCAGGTAGACTTCTCACTTAGTCTTAAACAGACCTAGTACTCTTTTTTTGAATATAACATATGGTCCGGGGTGTCAATTGGCAGATGTAAAATTTCTTTCAGTGCACTCCTAATTATGCGATCTTCAATAAAAGATTTTGGATTTTTTGCGATATCATTTGGAAGGGATAAACCAGGGAAGGGCATATTGATGATGAAATTACGTCAAATTTTTGGTCAGGTTTTAATAAGGGTAAACTCGTTAATAGCTCCAGTTTTGTTTTTAGAGATTCCATTACTTTCTTACAGCCAAATATATGTTCATCGTTGAAAGAAATACCTAGGTATGTTAAAAGTTGGCTATTTTCTAATAATGTAATATTTTCTAATTCATTATTTGATTTTATTTTAATAGGTTTATTGCTTAAAATTTCATTTTCAATAGGTATGCATTTGAATTTATTAAAGTTTATTTCTAATCCTATTTCATTGAATTTCTCTATTACCAATTGACCTAACTGTGTTGCTGATTTTTGAGAATTGCCAATTATAACGGTGTCATCCGCAAAGCCAAGGACAGTAATATTTGGTAACCCTTGAACTAGTTTATAACCCAGAATTTCAGTAATGTCACCTTTACTTAGTTCTTCTAATATGTGGTTTGTTGCTAAGTTGTAGAGGGCTGGCGATAGAGGGGATCCCTGCATTAATCCTCTATTTATTTAATGGGTTTGGTTTTCTCATTGTTTGTTTCTATTTGAGTTGAGTTATTTACATGTAAGTTTATCAAAAATCATTTCGTTTTGGGGGATATGAAAGGGTGTAAGGACATTTGCTAATTGTGTATGACCAACAGTATTGAACACTTTACGTATGTCAAAAAATATCGCTGTAATGTTTGATTTGTTATTTTTAGCTGACAATAATGCTGAGTTAAGGATTGATGGGTTGGGTTTATTAGAGTTCCAGGAGAATTAGTAAAACCCCTTTGATGTTCATTAAATGTTACTATTTATCTTAATCGTTTATCTAGAATACGTTCCAAAACGCGTCTTAAAACTGAGCAAATTGTAATAGGTCTGTAGTTATTCAAATCTTATTTTTTTCTCCTCCTTTAAAAATCAGAACTGTCTTAGCCTTTGTAAAACTTTGTGGGATGGAATTATTCATAATTATTCTATTGATTATTATTGTGATTATATCATAACACACATCATTTTCAATTGTTCTTGCTAATATGCCATCAGGTCCGGGTGTAGTGTCTATAGCTATACTTTTGATTGCCTCGATTACTTCTTGTTTTGATATACTATAGTTGTAATTGAGTAGTGGGGAATGGCTACAGTTGGCTCAGGTCAAGGTCAGGCGGTTGTAACTGTTGTAGGGGTAGTAGCGGCTGGGGTTTTTTTGACAGTGATGGGTGGGTTTGGGAAGTGGGTCAAGGTCACCCAGAGGGGGTTTTTAAAAAAGGTGAGCCCCGAAGGGTTAGATTGAAGGTGGGTAAAAATTTATTTAATCAAAGAAAAGTAGTGGTTTTATTTGAGGAGGTGTTAAGGTGTTGTTTACTGGCGATGGAGTGGTAGACGCCAAAGGTGATAGCGATGATAAGATAAAAACACACTATCCACAATATGCATTTGAATAGTTGTAAAAGCTGAATCATTTCTTGTTGATTCTTCATTTCCAATTGTAGTCTGTTGATTTCGAGTTTGAGTTTATCCTCTTCCAATTGTGATGTAAATGAAAAATCATCCATCATCTTCATGTATTAAATGTGTGCAGTTAAAATGGGAGCGGTGTTGACGGTAAGAAAGTTGGCGATGAAATGAGAAACAGATATAGGGACAGGGTATATATTACTGTAAAATAGTGGGGGGTAAAGAAAATAATTGTAGTCGACTAAACATCATTATTAGCTGTGTCGGGTGTTGCAGCTTTGGAAGATGGAAGACTATTGTTTGGCAGCTGTAAAACTTCGACGTCTTCGCTTTCCATGTTTTCGTAATCAGAAGAATTGTAGGAAACTTCCACAGTGATAGTAATGGTGTTATTTGGAGTGTTTATTATATCACTTAAAATTTGAAAAATACTTTGTAAGTCTTCTTGTGATTGAATAAGAAAAGTACATTTACTTGTTGTTAAAGGAGAGGAGCTCATTGTTTGGAAGTTGGCAAAGAAATGGTGAGTGATGGTCAGAGGGTTGCTTATATGTGGGCAAGGGCGGTGGAGGGGGAAGTAGAGGGGTGGGGGTGGTAGAGTGGTGGGGGAAGGGTGATATACCCATATGTGAACCGGCGGCCAGAGCATTTTGTCGCAAAATCCCATTTGGGTAGGTTATGGGTGGTGTGTAGAAATAAGTATTAGCTGTAATATAAATTAGAAACACTAATAATTTTTATAAATTAAATATTAAATTTATATTTAACCAGAGCTTGAATTTCTTGTTCCTCGTCGTTTAATTCAACAATTTTAACACCATTAGTTGTCTGTTCCTCTTCCTCTGCACTTTGCGACGATGAAGACATGGAGGTGGCAGAAGAAGATGATGAGGATGAAAATATTTTGGTAGGATTGACGTATTGCACTGTGATGTTGATCCATCTTAAAGGATAGTTATCAATGAGTGTGAGTAAGTTTTGGAATAGGGCTTCCATCTCTTCTCTGTCGGTAATTAAATGTTGAAAGGAAATGAATTTATCATCCATGTTGTTGTCAGTGCGAGTAATAAAATAAGAATGAGAAGTGTATCGAATGATCCATAGAATATATGTTGTAAAAAATAAGTGGTGGGGGTAATCTCAAGGTCAATCAAATGGAGTTTTAAAAAAGGGCTGCAGTCAGTGACTACAGCTATACATCTGAAGCTTCAACAGGATCAGTAGACCAATCAGATCTGTACTTGCACGCATTTATAATGCATGTACAAAAGTCGTCTTTATAACATGCATTACACTCTCGGCAATTAACAATTTTTTCTGGATGAAATTTGATACATCTCTGGGGACAGCAAGTGTGGAAGTATCTTGATTTATAAATCTTGAAGGTTTGCAATTCTGGTGGTGGTAGTTGTTTTGTCTTGCATTTGCAGTAACAAGATCCGAAGAATTCACATTTTCTACAAGCTAATCCGTCTACCATCCATCTTCCTATATCGGTACATTTTTGTTCACAACAATAGCGTGGTTTATACTCGTCTTTCTTGTTTTCCATGTTGACGCTTCTAAGTTTAGCCAAGAAATGAAGGTGTATAGTGTAGGATAGCATGTTTTATAGACTAGAAAAGTGGTGGGGGTAATCTCAAGGTCATCCAAATGGAGTTTTAAAAAAGAACATCTTACAAGTGTAAGATGTATTTATTGAAGATAGTGAGTTTTCTTCCTCTTTTTCTTTCTTTATATCTTGTTTGTATTTTTCTTTTTCTTCTTTAGCCATAGCAATGAGATCTTCAGTGGATAGTGGATGTACTTCAGGAAATTTTAGAATTAATTTTGGTTGGAATCCTTCTTTAGTCAATACTTGAAGATCGGACGTCATTTGTTCTACACTTTGATAGTCTTTTCCATAGATTTTTCCATTGAATTCAATCATCATTCTGTACAACATGGTAGTGGTAGTTGTTTTCGCTGCGTCAGTTGGGAAGCAAATGATGATTCTGTTTAGGTTACGCGTTCCTTTTATAGATGCTACAGCGACCACTCAATATTATTCAACATCAGTAATATTTCTGGAACTTAACATTACTTTGAGTAGATGGTGTTGTAGTTGAAGGTTGTGTGGAAACAAATACTTCTTCATTGCAGAATTTTTGTTTAGGAAACATCCTCATGTTGTTAGCGTAAACATCAATATTTAAACGATAACTACCGGCAAGTAACACTCGCAATTCATTAGTAAAATCGTCGAGTTCTTCAAAAGTTGTGATGGTGGTGGTATCATATGATGCACACTTAACCTTAAGAGACATGTTGTTATTCGTAATAACTGAAGAGCCAACAGAGATGCGTACAGCACGAAAGGTAGTCGTAGACTGATGAGATCCTCAAGAAAATTACGGCCTTTATATACCCTCGAAACTAGGTCAAGGTCACCCAAACGTGTTTTTAAAAAAGCAACATATCGATAGTGCAGAAACACTATCGATATGTTGCCTTTTCTTATTTTTTTTTATTTTTATTTTTTATTTATTTATAATCAGTTACACACATGTACAACAGTATATATAAACTACAGATTAGTTGCTAGTAGGCATAACATGAAGTGTAAGTTCAGTAGAGTTGCTTCCGCTAGGACCGTGAGATGCTAAGTAGAGTGCGCCGGGGTGAATCAGTCGTAAATCTTCATTCTGCAGCAGTTGAACGAAGCGTTTGGGAAGAAATACTTGAAATTTTGGTTCATCACCAGGTGTGTAGGGTGCTTCACTTAGTGTGCAATTGATAGCGTCTCCAATTGATGTTTCCATTTTCTTAATAGTGTGAATAATATAATGTTTCTCTTCCTTCAATTCTGAACATTTTTTTGTCGGTAGTATAGTAGATTTAGAATGTTTGTTGAATTGATCAACAAGCGATTGTAGAAAATTTTGTGATGCCATTATCTTCTTTTTGCTATTGTTCGTCTTCTTCTTCTTGTGTTTGCGCGTCAGAGGTGTTGACTCCCCGGAGGTTCGAGTAATACTGATGCATTGTCATAGTGCCGCTCTCGCTTTTATACCCTTCGCTTCCCCCACTACTTTGCTGGAGATAGGCATTCAAACGATATGTGTTCTTTAAAGCACATTGAGACTGTTGATGTTTAAAGTTTTTAGATGAAATACAGATGTTATCAAAGTAGCAATAAAAATCTTTCTCCATTTGCACATTTATTACTTCATGGTTTGTATATGTTTGTATCCAATTTGCTTTTTCCAATCCTCTTGTAAAAATAGTTTTGAACTTTTTGCAGAAATGATTCATAATGTGTGGCATCATATTGTAGGTTATAAAACCTTCATCCCATCTTAGATTATGAAAATGTTTCATCAACCATTTGTTTGTTACTTTAGCTTTGGTTGTTAATCTGTTGAATGGTAAAGGAGGCATAAATAAAAAGTGATAAACAACAGATGTTATCATATCTAGTACCACTAACTCTTTAATTATAAAATTTCCATCATTACCACGGAATGCTTGAAACTCTATGATACCTTGCTTTACTTCCATTAATTCTATATTCTTAGAGAATGAAACTTGTTTATCCATGATGACGTTCAGTAGGCAACTGGTATGTTAATCCAGATTGACAACCTTTTATACCCCCAATATTCTTCTTCTTACTTACAATATTCTTTATTTGTTTAATTTGTTGCCAATTGTTGATTGTTGAAACATGATTCGTTTTCCTTGGCTTCTTGCTTTTCTTCATCTAAATTAAAGTTGGTTTGATAGTGGTGTAACTGTCTCCACATATCTACTTCATGCGGTATCCTATTGAAGATTGAAGTATCTACTGGACCATATAGGATTGGAACATATGGTTGTTTATCCAATGCATCAATTAAATAGTCTTTGATAATTGCACTTGAGAATATTAGTTGTTTTAAATATCTTGTTATAGGACCAGTAGCACAAGTTAAAGTGTAAAACTCTTCTTTAGTCAAATGTATTTTTATATTATATTTAGTTAAATCTCTAAATCGAACTAGTTGTTGACCACGTTGTTTAACAATATCGATTTCAATATTTGATTCTAACAAACCTAGTTTTGTTTTTCTTCCAAATGTATTGTTACTCAAATAACATTCCAAAAGATGTATATGTTTCATAAAAGATTCCCATGAAGTTTCAGTGAAGGTTACCATTTTAGATCCGTGATTTAAAATAACAGTAGGAGAGTAATCCAATGATTTCATCACTCCAGCAGATACAGTCTTTGTCATACAAGAAGAAATAGGATAAAATATTCGAAGAAATACTTCCGTTAAGATGTTGGTGGAAATGTTATCTTCAATTTTTCTTTTCTTTGTTTCTTTTTCAACTTCCTCTTCTTCTGTCTTCTTATGTTTAAACTTGAGGAACTCATCCATTTCCTGTTCAACTTGTCTTTCTATATCCAAACTATTGTCAGCCATAAAAGGTGTAGTTTCTTCATTAGCACTTGATGTAGTAGAACTCATCTTGCGGACGATGTTACCCATACGACAATCAAAAATGAAATGAATTTCCAGCTCTTTTTTCTCGCTTTTATACTCGCAGATGACCTAGATATTGTTGATTTTTTGTAAAAACCTTACAAATCATGCAGATGTTGTATTAATCCTTCTTAAAGCACATTCTTCACAATTCCTGTTAGTGGTGTGTAGGTAACTATTTTGTCATGTAGAATTAAACAGTATGCTGAAGTTCCATCTGGTATTTTATCTTCAAATTCCATTTCAACTTTTATATCTACACTTGAAGATTTCACAGATTCATTTTGTTTTGAACAATCGATAACAACAATTGGAGCTTTTGAATAAAATTGTTCTGGTGATAGTAGTGGTGTATTAGTCTTACCATAATATGACGATTGAAATCTTGCATACATGTCATATAGAATGGAATAACGTTTCTTGTTAAATGAAACATTTAAACTGTCATATGGAAAAAACTGAGAATTTAAAAAAACTTTGCAATTCTTTATTTTGCAATGGTCAAATTGACCAGCGTGCGCAGTTATAATATCCTTTCGTTTAGTCTGAAAACCAACTATTATGTACCTTGCCCGTTCTAAATAAGTAGAGGTTTTAACAGTCCATGTTTGTCTTTCTGTTTGAGGCAATATGGGGTATTCATGAAATTCCCAACTTCTAAATGGTATTACAATATCACGGTCAGATTTTAATTTTTTTAATAATAATACTCGATGTTCATCCGCCAATCTGACATGTGGTACTCTCCATACAACTTTATCTAATTGAAGTTGCCATTCCAAATCGGCATCTTTAGTTCCACTTGGCGCTTGTATTACATCCTTATTCGTTGAAGATCTGAGCAGTACCAGTTCTTGCTTTACGTTTATTATTATTCTCTTGTAATCTTCTGCAAATCCCAAAAGCAATCGTAAAGGTACATTAAAGTCAAAGTAACCATTTGAATTAGGAGTAATAGTGTCTTTATCAGGAGTCACCCATCCAGCCGAGATTAAAGAATTCTTTTCATGAGGTGTTATTGAAGTCAATCCTTTTAAAGTTGTTGATATACCAACTTTTTTTGTTGAATCAACTGTTACTCCAGATATCTCATATCTAATTTCATCAAACAGATATGCCATTGGGTTATTTATAAAAGGAACAGTTGAACCAGATTTTCCATCCAATGTTGTTACTCTTCCTTCGATATATAAATAACTTTCACATGGTAATGTGTAGATATCTTGTTGTTGAATGGGAATCCTTATTTCATCATTATTATTTAATTTTGATGAAGTGTAAGGGTTGTGAGTGTGATATTCCTTCTCCCATAGGGTTTCGTCGAATGTCGGTCCTTGCGCTATATCCAGTATATCCATGGTTGGCAAGTTTTAGTCCGATCTTCTGTAGGAAGCGTATGTTGTCCGATGTTAACTCGTCGAATGTTGAGGAGCTACTGAGCTCCCGACTCTTCCGTTGTGGTTTAAATGATAATCCCATGTTGACTTTATGTGGCTGCTCTGATATGTAACCGTATAGTTATTGTTTCTCCTCTAAAGTCAACACTAATGCCGTCTTGATCCAATATGTTCAGTACGATGTCTGAAATGAAACTGGTGTTTAACGGTAGGTATATCAGGTTTTGTGGCTTCTCAACTATTTTAAAACCAGGAGCTACTGTTGGGTAAAATGTGTGTAATATATGTTGATTTACTCCATCTCTATATGATCCGTGTATAATATTACATGTTACATCAATACTGTTCACCTTTAATATTGTTACTGTTGTATCGCCAGTATAATCATTTCCAGGAGCTAAAATTCCTTTCTTCTTTGAAAATCCGAGCAAATTGCCGATTGAGTGGTCTAAGCTAAAATCTATATAATACTTTGAAGTTATTTCTGCTTTTAATGTATTATTATTACCTTTTATAGAAATATTTTCTTCTCCAAGTTTCTTTTGTAATACTTGGTTTATATCGTCTATTTCATATGCTCCTGTAGATAATGGAATTATTTTTAATTGTGAATAATTTCCTTTTTCATCTTTACTTTCATAATAATGTAGTAAATTATTTTTTCCTTCTGTAACATTGGGAATTGAATTGTATGTAGTCAAATCCAATAATGCTGCTTCCCATAGTTTGTCCGTAGATAAACGTAACGCTGGGAAAAGTGTACTTTTCAATGTTGATGAATTTCCACTCAGCGACACTGTATACGATGACATCTTAAAGCTGACTGACGCTCTTCGCTAGGAACTCCAAACATAAATGTCCGCATATTTCTGTATTGCTAGGTTGTTCTCTTTTGTAGTTGTAGAATATATTCTTGGAGTTCCGAAAATAATGTTGAAGTTCTTTTGGTGGTGATAAATTTCCAAAACTATCAAAGTAGTAAACATTTTCTCCAAGTTTTTTATAACATACCCAATGAGTACCTGGTCCATAATTAGAGTCTAAATTTACTATTCCAGTTTCATTTTTCCACACTCTATTTGGTATTGTATCTTTCATAAAAACTCCTCTAAAGAATGGTATTCTTAAACATTTTACATATTTTGACAATTGATGATTTGTTAATGCTTCATTTGGAATTATCAATTTATTTTTCTCATTTAATACACACGGTATGGTCTTAAGTAAAGACCCGATCCGTTTTTTACCATTGACCATATGGATGTTTTCTTGACTTTTCTTTTAGGGGTAGTGCGACGTTTTCTTTTGATGTTTCCACCTCTTTTTGCAGCTTCTTTTTTGTTAAGTTTTCTCCCGCGTTGTCTTCCACCACCAAACTTAGCTTTCGTCTTCATGGCTGTTGTCACTGCCCAAGCTGCTGCTTTTTCTGCAATACTGGCGTCACTTGATTTAACTCTTTGCCAAGCTTTTTCCGCTAGCACTTTATCTGCTATCGATCTATTTTTTGAATCTGCAAACTTGGAATAGGCTATATCGTGTTCTTTGCAGGCTTGATCCAATTTATTAATTCCAGGATCTCCTCTTGCTAAACGTTTTGCCAACTTAGTTCCAGGTCCACAATATTGATAACCTCCGGGCAGATGAAATTCGTATGGTAGAGCGTCTATTGTTCTATTTAGAACAGCACCAACAGGAATCTGTCTGAGCAGGGATAACGCAGCTGATGTAATACCACGTCCTTTCTTGCCGCTGTCTTGACGAAGACTGAGAGGTGCGGTCTTCATTATGTTGTCTTATATAACCAGCGTGTTTACTCCACGAGCTGCTTTACATAAATGAATAACTTGTGCACAATGTTTTGTATTTAAAGATTTAATTATTTAAATTATGTATATACTGATTTATGATTCTATTTTTAATCCAAGCTTCTCGTTCATCAGGTTGAATCATCACATGACTCGTTGTACTAGCTATATGATTGTGGGTATCGATAAGTAAGTTTCCCACTATTCTTATTAAACAATCTAAAGTTACAGCATCTTTCGGATGTTGAGGATCGTGTAACTGCATAATACGTTTATCATTACACGTGTAAGCGGTCGAATCACTTTTTGACGTTGTTATGACTTGTCCAATAGTAGCAGCATCATTTAAATCTTCTCCTGGTAAAATATTAATTATTTTCTTCATCTTTGCATCATATTTGGTCCCAAAGTGTTTATCCCAAGTTATTGTTTGTCTCAATGTAACACAATCATCATCTTCATAACCAGGATAAATATTTTTTATTCTTCTATTACGACCATCGTATGTACCTAATCTACCACCACTCGCAATTAATGTTTGTACCATCAAAGGTACATCCGAATCTTTTATACCAAATCTTCCATTTGTTATTGTTTTATGTCCTGCATCCCATTCATCATTTTTTCCTTGCATTAAATCAAACTTTTCATTTCCATGTATAAATGTATCTCCTCGCTTTAGCACGGCATCTTCATGTTTTACAAAATTCGATGTTCCCCTTTTTAATTCTTTAGATAGTTGTTCCATAGTAACAGCGTCTTTTGGTTGAGAACCGAACTTTACATTTGACAACACTTTCCCATGACAATCGATTTCATCACCATCTTGTAAAATACAGTTGTCCTTAATGTATTTCAGGTTTACAGCATCGCCGTCTTCCTTTGGGTATCCAATGTCATTTATAATAAATTTATAAAAAGAAAATCCGTGTTGAGTCTTTTCCGGTATAATAGAATGTAAATATTCTTTATTAACTGAATCTTTATCATTTTTTGGATTTGCCATGTTGGTTATTCTATGATTCCCAGCATCATATGTCTGTCCATCTTTTAAATTATTACCCCATTGCAATTTTAAAGTATTTAAAAGTTCAGATGATAAATACTCTTTAGTAATTGCATCAGAACTGTCAGTTGGTTTACCAACATTAATTATTCTATGTGATTTAACATCATAAGTATTCTTGTTTAATTTCAATGATGTTGAAGTTGCTTCTTTTACTGTTTTTAAATTTGCTCCATCTGTATCTTCTTCTGGGTCTTTAACAAATTTTAGACGTTTGTTACTTATATCATAGTCACCTTCAGGTGTTTGCGGCAATCCACTTCTTTTTCTGTTTTCTCCTCCTTGTACTCCTAGCCCGGAGTACCGTCCGAACTTGTCAACGCTCATGATTGAACTGATCCACTGTATGCTCACTGCTCTCTTATATATCCGTGATGATTTATACAATTATTCCACGATTTCGAAGTTCGTCAACTAAAGCCACCCATTCATTATTTAAACCTGTATGACCAGCTTCCATGGCTTCATGTAATAGTCTCATTCTATCGACCAATTTGTTTATATCATTATAGTAAATCACATTTGTATTATATAGGTTTTTCATTAAACCTTTACCAGACGTTGAAGATTCTCCTTTTTTCTTTTTACCATATTCATCCATAAGTGATAAATCCATAAGTGATAAAGATTTCCTCTTTAGCGGTTTCTTCAAAGCAGGCGCAGTTCGTAATGTTGGTAGTTTTCTCAGGGGAAACAATCTTTTTATTACAACTGTATATTTAGTTGCGCGTGTTCTATTTATCATTGAATCTTTGGAGTAATTCTTCTTATGAGCATTAGTATTTTGCAAAATTTCTTTAAAAGTATTTAAATCTTGTAGTGTATATTTTATAGGTATATTTTTAAAAATCAGTTCAAATAATCCTTTTGTTCCTTTATATTTATGCTCACCAATAACAATGTCATCATCTTCAGTCAAATGTACTTTTGAATCTCCTATTTTTAATTCATTTCCATCAATTCTCGCTCCATATACATGTGACTTGTGTAGTTTTGGGTTAGCTTTTATTTCATGTAACATCTTCATGATATACTTTCTTCCAAGAGGTCCTTGTTGCAATATATCACTACTTAATTTTGTTAGATTTGGAATTGATTGTTCTGCTTCAGGTATATGTTGTTCTTGTTCTTCTTCTTTTTGAACATTTATTTCTGGTTCTTCTTGTCTTGTTTCTTCTTCTTTTTGAGAAACTTCACTATCACTTGTGTAAGAATCATCATCTTCTTCCTTTTTCAAAGTCTTTACTTCAAATTTAGAAACAGGTAGTAAAACATCTCCTTCATAATGAGGTTTACCAATTGTTTCTGTTATCTGTTTTAAAGGTTCTGTAATAGGCTTAAATGTAGTCTCCAGAAATTCTTCTCTTTCATTCAAACCCATTCTTAATGCTCGATTTTTAAGTCTAATCGAGTCACTCAGTGATTTTTATTTCTTTTAATAGTTTTTCTTGGTTCACCATGTTTACGCTGCGAGGTCCAATCTATTACTAAACATATCATCAATCGTTCAATGGATTAATACAAATTTATCTAATCATATACGATATCTTCCATTTTTTATAGCTTCTTCTTTCGTAATAACAAGAAATCCATATTTTTCAGCCCATGCTTTGCCACACATTTCTTTAAATTTATCAAATGACATGTCTGCATTCACATGATCATAATATATGTGCTTTAAATTTGTTTCATCTTGCTTAAAGATAATTAGTAGATTTGCATTATCTCTTATTAGTTGTTTTGGAATTTTACTGTAAGTTTGACCAATATAAATGCTATCAATATTGTAATGTCTTCCCATGGCAAAATAACTTCTAATAGTGTCATGGTTTTCACAAGATACATCATCAAATATAAATATAGAAAATGGTTTAGCCTCGTTTGGCTCCATTATAGTTTCACTAGCATTAAACTTGTAAAAATTAACTTCAGGTACACTTGCAAGTACTTTATTCAGTAATTGGTATTTGGGTTGTTGCAAAGATTTGGAAAAGATGTAAATGTTGTTGAAACGTAATCCTTTAGGATTTGTTATTAAGTTAAAAACCACATTTGTCTTTCCACAATTTGATGGTCCAGTTATTAAACATCTTATTTTGTTTGGCAGTAATTCACCATGTTTTCCATGATTTAACTTGTCGTTGTCAACTGTTAATTCATCAATATTATTAATAAAAAATCGATCCTTTTGTTGTACAATCTCCATCTTGTGTAAAGGTTAAACATGTAATGACTTCATAAATTGCTACACTAAGTCTTTTGTAGGGATCCAAGAGTCTTCACTTTTATCAAATCCCAACCAACGTACTTTCACCTTATCCTTTTTTCTTTGTAAAATTTTTTCAACAAGATATACATCGCCAACTGATGATTTTAGCAATTCATGACCGTAGAATCCACCTTCAAGTAATTCACCCTTGTTGTCCTTTAAAATGTAGGTTTCAGGTATTGTTGGTTGCACTTTATAGATTGTAAATACTTCATTAGTCCAGTTTGGCAGATACCTTTTGCTAAATACTCCTTTGTACTTACTTATACGAACTTTATCATCAACTTTAAATGTTTTGGGCTGCATTTTTTCACATTTAGGAGTAGTATTATTTTTAATACGTTTTAATACCATTTTAGCATTGGCACTATTTACTTCATTAGGTTTCATACCAATGGTTCGATGATACTTATTGTTATATTCTTTTATAAGTTGTGGTAATATATCATACCAAATATATGATCCTCGTTTGGAAAATGTTTTATACATTGCTCCTTTTAACGTTCTGTTAAATCTTTCTATTATTGAAGCTTTAACTTCAGAATTTGTAGAATAATGATTTATTTTATACTTCTTTATTAAAGCTGCAAAGTCTTTGTTAAAATATTCTTTTCCATCATCAGTTTGTAGATGTTTGATGTTGAAATTATTTCTTTGTATAGCCATTTCCATAGCTTTTGTAACACTTTTACCAGTCTTGTCCTTTAGCGGTAAAGCATCAGCCACTTTAGTAAAACAGTCTATAATCGCTAAAATGTATTTGAATCCTTTATTTAATTTACTATGTCGTATCATTTCAATAAGATCGGCTTGGAAAAGATCATTCATTCCTTTTATAATTGTATTTCTTCTAGGAAATTTTCTTCTTGCCGGCTTATGAAGTTCATTTACAATCTTGTTCCTTAAATCTTCCATCTTCAGTTGTGTCTTCTACACCGCTTGTAAAAGTACTGATCTCTAAAATGGTTTATCCTCTTTTATATGGTTAGATTATAGGTCAAGGCCATATTACATTGGTGTAAAAAAGAGGGAACATGACATTAAGCTTGTCATGTCCCCTCTTCTTTACAGAAAGGAAAAAGGAAGAAGGTAAAGGACGAAGAATAGGTTTACTGGTCGATAGGGTATAAGGAATAATGTCCAAATGGTAGAGTTTTTATATTATCTTCCAGGATGTACCTCTTATCATCCTTACAACTCAAAGCCCATTTGGTTTGCTTTACACTGAAGAGACGATGGTTGAAGCTTCTTATGGTGTTAAATGTTGCTTTTGTCTCAACATGTTCAAATAAGCATCTCTTATATTCTTCAAACTGTACATTCTTCTTCAGGTATGAGGTTTTTATACCTTTGGCCTTCTTCACGATTTCATGTTCTCTTTTTTCATTTTAGTACAATTTAAATGAATACAATTTAGACATTAAAGCAACAACCTCTTCCATTGGCACACTATTTGTTTCATCTTTGAACTTTCCCAATACTTTTTTATTTCTACCATTGTCGTAGTTGGGATGGTCTTGTGGATAATCAGAAAAGTCAAAGTCGTTATTGTAGATAAAACAGCGTAGGTCGTCATACATATCTTCAGTTCTTATCCAATAAATAAAAGCGTCCGTATCCATGTATACAATGCCGATGTTTTCTCTTCCATAAAATTTAACCATCTTGTTGTAATGGAAGTCATACATGTGGGTCTTTGAAATATCTAGAATAGACATCCCCACGTATAAAGGACGATCCATTGTAATTGAAATTTTATTCATGGAAACAGCTACAAGATTTTCGTTGATTATTATGGATGATCCGAAGTTAGGTTTTTGTACCAGCTTTTGTAGTTTCACCGGATCACTAACTAATTTCACATTCTTATGCTTTCTTTTGTTTTCCAGTGTCTTGCCAAATATCGCATTATTCATCAATTTAAAAAAGTCCTTTTGAAAATTAGATGTAGCTGCAGTTCTTCTTTTTGTGTTATTGTCAATGTATGACTTTAACCAACAGGATTGAGAAAATTGTAAAGCTCTATTAATTTTTGTTATTCTCAATCCTAATTCTAGGGCTTGTTGTATTACCCAATAATGAGCAACATATCTTGATTTGTTGGTTAAAGTCATCATTAATTTAGGCCATCTACCGGTTGGTGATATTTCTGTCTTGGCCAGTAGAGGTAAATCATAATGGTGGTCATGCAAATGTTCAGGGTACTCAATATCTACATCCAAAATATAACCAGTATCTCCATGTTTTGCTATATCCATAATGTTTCCAATAGAATCAGGGTCTACCCATTTGAAGTTGCCAAATGGGAGAGGATTCGACATGGCCCATCCATAAAGGTTATTTGCATCAAAATAACCTAAATATGTAGTTGGTTTTGTTGCATCAAAATTGGGCAAATATTTGTTATTTGCCTTTACATGTCGTGTTACGCTTTGAGTTAGTCCCCCTCGAACACCTGATTCCAACATAAGCACCATGTCTATATCTGTAAGAAGTTGGAGTTTACATTTTGTTTCCTTTAACATTGCTTGCCAAGCTAGTCCAGGTGATGTACAAGAATGCAGAGGGTCTAATCCATATGCCTTAAAACATGTATTTCTAAACTCTTCCATTATATCACAAAGTAAAGTTACATCTAGTTTTACATAAAAGTCCGAATATTCTCCAAGTGTTTTAAATCCTAATTCATTCCATACTCTACACGCATGTTCATAATCTTCATGGGATATATCTGTGTCATATAGTTTACTTTTGAATTCTTCTTTTGGTGGAAGGAATGTTTCATTAAATCTTTCTAAGCTATCTATATAATCATACGGGAAAACACCTTTGCGAAGAACTAAATTAACCTTGTCATTACTTACAATCTTCTTGGTTTCTATTAAATCTTCTGTTCTCAGGTTTTCAGAAAGCTTCATTAAACTAGATGGCATAAAACGGTAAGAGTCTAAAAACCGAAGCTTTATATTTCCAACTTTTTTAGTAAAACTTATAAACTTCTCCGTGGTTTCAGCTATGACATCAATTTCTCCATCATCTCTTCCTAATTCCGGAATGATAAAATGCGCATCATAACCACTAAGGTTATGTAATATTACAGGTATACTTGTAGGGATCTTGTAGTTGATATTACAGCTGTTACATGCAGCACCTCTATAATAACCTGTCAGATGGTCATGATCATGAACCTTGTGATTTTCCACAGTAAATTCATTTGTACATAAATAACAATGAGTTGCATTTTCATGTTGAATCTCTTCTTCTTCATCCAAAGGTATCATTGGTATAATATCACTATACAATCTTTCAACACTTTCCGCTATTGTATACAACTGATCAAGGAATATTTTAGAAGCATTAACACCACTATAGACAATAGGTTTTGAAGTTAAATTAAATCTATTTAGATGTTCTTCAGAAAGAGTAGATTTAACCATTAAACAAAAACTGTTTGGATCATGTGTCTGATATTTAACAGTTTTCTTTGCTACATCGCCATCATTATCTTCAATAGGAACTAGTGTAGATTCAAAATCAGCATAGACAACAATGGGAATCCGGTATTGATGGGAGATTTTTTCAAATTTTAACTCTGCCTTACTTGGACACGGTAAGATAATTTTAGCTTCATAGTTGTTGTTACATAGTTTTTTATGCTCTTCTAACCATTCGTTTCCTTCTCTTCTTTCTTCACAAAAATTAAAGCATCTTTTGCAAATTATCTTCTTATTTCTATTTTTAGATAATTGATTACTAACAAGAGTTTCAAATTTTTTAATCCATACATAGTGGGAAACATCACCTTTTGTAAGTAGTAATAAGTCTGTATGATCTGGGAGTTCATTCTTCACCACACGCAATGGGTACACTTTATTCGAACTGTCCAAACCAAAAACATTAACAGATATTCCAGGGTTTTGTTTTTCGAACTTTGGGATGTCCTTCAAAGCCACTGGGTAAGTCAATCCTTGGAAATTATATCTATATCTTTGTAATTCATATTCTTCACTGGGTCTTACTGCATTGTCAGGTGGTACAAATTTTGCCGTCATTGCATATCTAAAACATTCCATATCTTCATTTTGAACATTTATACATGATTTGGTGTGTGAAATTTTTTTTGGGAGTGGAATATAACTGCTACCCCTTAATCCGTAGCCATGTTTATGAACTCTAATATCCATACCCTCAATACTAACCAAACTCCAACCAGATCCTCTTCCTTCATGTTCTTGAATTTTTGTTAATATTTCTTCCAAACAATCTTCAACTATTGAATTAATATCTGAACTTGCCATGATGGTCTGGTTTTTTGTTATGAATCCTCTTGGTGACATTTCGCCTTCTACATTAGTAAACATAGCATTTAGTATTATGCTAAATTTAATGAAGTTTAGTCTTCTTAATTCTTCTGTGAGTGTTCTTCTTGCAATTGTACTTGCTTCTTTAAAAAACTGCTCCAATTCCAATTTTTCATTTTGAATTTTGTGGTGCATTACTACTCTACCTTCTAAAGCAAATACTTTTAAACTTGGTATTTCATTAGATGGTCCTGCTAATGGTTCTTCTTTATGTTCTTCTTCTTCTTTTTCTTCTTGCTGTTCTTCTTGTGGTTCTTCGTCTTCAAATAGTTTTAAATCTTCATATTCGGTTTCTGTTACATTTTCATTATTATTATGGAATAATTCTTTATGTATTTCTAGTAGAATATTATCATGAAAAGTTTCTGAGCAAATATCACATTGATGCATCGTGTTGATGTTTACTCTTTCAAATTTAGCAGGGAAATAAAATGCTTCTCTCTCCTGCTCCCTTTATATAATGCTTCCCCCACTACATTTGAAAGGTTTTTTTATATATAAAATGTTAGAATTAGTAGTTTAAGACTAAAGCTGAAAAGTAATGATAATACCCCATATTTTCTTCCAATTGCAAATACTTCGCATACACCTCCGCCCATAGCGATAACAGATCGCTGTTTCTCCAATATATACCAAAGGTATGTCTACCATTAACCAAAATTGGAGATCCTATGTTTACTAATCTTCCATTTTCTATCCATGTCATAACTTCAATTAAAAACCTTCCTATAACATCCATTGGAGAATTTGGATCCACTAATATTCTTGTTACAACATTTTCACTTAACAAAGGCATTTTAATTTCTTCATCGTTTTCTTCGTCCAGCTCCAATACTTTTTCAACTTTTGTACATTTGTTGTAAAATATTGACGCATCTCGGGGAGATATGTTCACTCTAGCTATTATAGGCAAAGAATGTTCCCAACACAAACCACAACACTTTTTAAATAAGGGGGGAGGGGGTTTTCCGTCTATAATAAAGTTTTAGTTAAGTAAATAAATTTAATTCTGTTTTAACAATATTACTCTTGATTAGAGCTTTTCATTGATGTATCACTTGCCCCATTCCGGTAAACCATTGTTAAGTTATTAGTAATTTTCTATTCAGGATTGCTGTCGGGGGGGGGGCTCGTCAATTTCAAGTTCAGGTTCAAGGTCAAGGTCACCAATGTCAAGTTCACTGCCGGGGGGGGGGCTTGTCAAGTTCAAGTTCAAGGTCAGGGTCACCAAGGTCAAGTTCACTGTCGGGGGGGGGGCCTTGCTAAATTTGGGGGGGGGGTTAATTAACCTAATTGAGGTCAAGGTCACCAAAAAATTATAATTTACCAAAGTGATGGGGACGGCCATAGCCATCCCCACCACTCTGTTTGCCTAACACTTCCCCAAATCCCAACCCGCGATAGTTACGTCTTACAAGGGATCCCAATTTTTGGCCCGCACGCACGTGGCGATCCAGTTTGGTGAGCTGTGATACGGGCGGTTCAGTCTCGGGCCCGAAGGCACTGGGCTTGACCATTCCAATTTTACAATGGGGACTCTGGAACAGCTAATGCAAGACGCAACTCTAACCTCCCACCCTTAATCTAGACCCACCCAAATATGATTATTTCCTAACAAAAATTAAACATTTTAAAGCAATAAAAATATGCGCTACCTACGGCACAACGCGCATGTCCCACCCATATTTAATGAAGTTCAACAGAACTTCCATAATTTAAAATTAAATTTAATCTACCCACCTAACAGCTAGCTGTAAAAGGTTATTAGTAAATACACATACAATAATTATACCAAAACTCAACATCAAAAACACATTTTCCAAACATCAACAATACCATAACACACCTTAATGCTAACATCGCAATGCGCAATTAAAGCTTAAAATTAGCACAACTTAAAACTAAAAATAACATTTTGCACACACACTCACACACAACAAGTATTAATATTAAAACCCTAACAGCAAGAGTAACTCAAATATATATCGGCCGCTTATATATTTGAGGTACCCTCTGAGTTCGGAACAACCATCGCGTCCGACGAATTGTTCCGAACTAACTCAGCGATAGTCGCCAAAAAGGTTCTCGGCTCACAAAGTGGTGGGGAGCCATAGGGGTTTAAGGGGGATAGAACGTCCAACGTCAGTGGAAATTTCCAATGATCTATTCGTCACATGTAGGTCGCCGCTAATGCAGGTGGAGCGTTGTACCTTGCAATTAACATTAGGCAACACCTGGTTTAATCCGCCGTTAAACTTCACTGAGGCTTTCCCCATCGCGTAACACCATAATTGGTGCCTGTTATCATCTGAGTAATGGCAGAAAAATTATCTGTCCTCTTTTGCCGCTTAACTATAGTTATTAAACTATTGGCAACATCAAAGCTAAATTGGTGTTACATAAATGTAACCACTATCAACCTAATTTATATTGATGAGTGAAAGTGACGGGGGGGGGGGGGTCATTACTTTTTTCCTTGGGGGGGGGGGGGTGTCAAGTTCAACATAATTAATATCCGCGCTTATATAAGCCGCAACGCGGTCGCGCGTCTGCCATTCACTCCCCAGGTACCGCAGCTGAAACAACTAATCTGTAAGTTTCTACCACCTAGTAATGTTACATATGCTTTGTTTTAACTTACACCTGTTAAGCTTGCTATTTTTTTATGTAATTTATTTTTTCAACTATTTCTTAACATATAAAAATACACTTTTATTTTATATATATAATATATCAAATAATCTTGCGTTACTATTTTTATTTTAGTTTGTACTTATTATACAAGTTAACCCCTACAGAATAATTAACTAACTTCTGCTGCTAGACTAAACTACTTAGACTATAAACAGTTAACACCCATATATTAATATATAATTATTATACTGCAATTTTTACCTGTACAAATGCTAGATGTAATTGCGATTAATCGTCTACGACACAGTTCTTAAACCCTTATAAAATAATTAACTAACTTCTACCACTAGCGGTAATTTTTAAAAATTTTACAAAAATTTATTAACTATTTTTTCCCCCTACTAGAACCTTTCGCTACGCTGCCGCCCCGACAAAGAACTGAAATCTCCAAAGTTCTTCCCTTTTATCTCATTCTCTTAGGGGAGGGGGTTAGGGGGGTTCACACAACCCTATATAAGCGGCATCGGCACCTCATGCATGCGCCATTATAATGGCGATAGGGCGACAGTAAACATCTATCCATAAGTCTCTAAGACTATCAAACATTTTTTTAACTTACTCTTGTTACTCTAACATAAGTTTGCGCTTATTATGCTAATTAGTCTCCATATATTCAGACACACTCGCGGGCACCAATCATATACTCGCTGAATTTTGGAGAGTACACATCTCCCCTTTGAATATTATTATGGATTCGCACACTTTACATTTAAAACTTTTGCGTACGAAACACATTTTACGGAAACAATCTAACTCCACAATTTCAAAACCGCGTACTACATTGAGTAAGCTTAAAAAATACTTCAGTTTTCACCCGTTGTACTTTGTAAAATCTAACCTTTGCAATACTTGTTCTACTGATCCTATTTTACACTCTGTCTTAACTGAAATGCTGAAATATCAAAATTTCAATATTCTTACACCTATTGACGATCCTATCCAATTATTCTTATTCACTATATTACCAGGTTTATATGATCATTCTTCCTCAGACACATGTCTTGTTCTGCTCTATCAACTCGCACTATAACCACCTAGGACCTCTCCTTTTTTTGTAATTATGAACACACAGCGGGATTCACCCATACTTACAACAAGCACTGACTCCCATCCCATACAGAGTGATAAAATAACTATTACTGCTACAAATAATGACAAAGCAATTCTTCAATCATTGATGAGTTTTTATTAAATAAATATATTTTTAAAAACCCCCTCTGGGTGACCTTGACCCACTTCCCAAACCCACCCATCACTGTCAAAAAAACCCCAGCCGCTACTACCCCTACAACAGTTACAACCGCCTGACCTTGACCTGAGCCAACTGTAGCCATTCCCCACTACTTAATTGTCTAGGTGATAGATTTTGTCATTCTTTAAATTCAAACATTCGTGATGGTTGTAGCTAGAAAATTGTTTGTTGTAATGATTATACAATATTTCTCGGTCGATTCTACAAACATGTTTTTACAGCTTAGAACTGATCTTAAGACTGTTATAATCTGGTTTATAAGACCGTTTAAGATGTCTTATAAATTCAAAACTTAAAACGCCAATATATTCTTTATGCTTTATAATTTTCGTTAAACTATATTTTTTTTTTTGGAAAGGCTTAGGCCTACTCCAAATAATGTAAGTTTAAATTGTAGATTGGTGTTTTGAATTTTATATTCAAACGATTCTAAAAGAAAATATTGAAACCAATTTTTGAAGGTACTTGGCTCTGGATCACGTGATTAACTAAAATGGTTTATATTACCTTGTCCTTCAGTGATCCAAATCACTATAGAAAGTTGGATCACTGGCGGACAAGGTAATATAAACCATTTTAATTGAAACTCATCTTCACGAGTTTTAAAATAAAACTAAATTGGAAACGTCAATATCACAGAATTTCAATTATGGAGATGATTTCTATTTATCTGAATATGGTCGAGATTTTATCTTTGATTACATGAACGTAATTAAATGAACCCTTATTATCAAAGAATATTCATAGCACACACGCGTTAAAGCGTTCAACCGATTTAATGGAAAACATTAAATGTATTTAAAATAGCGTCTAACACGAATTATTTTTAAATATTATTAATGAAACTTAATAAATCCACCTCATTACAAATTTCTGTACAACTAAATCGAATGAAATCCAAGTACCGACCAACTTAAAAAATGTATTAAATAAAATTACGTTTATTTCTTTTTAAGGCGAGAAATTGACATTTCTCATTTAGTTGTTTAAAATAAAAATGTTATTAAAATTTATAACTACAACATAACTCAATGATTCATCTACCTATTTAGTATTAATTTGTTCGGTTTCATTTGCGTTACAATTGCAGCAGGCCTGCGTATTCAGTGAGTTTGAAAAGAAAACGGTAATTTGTTATTTTCCCCCCATCGTAACCTGTTGAACATAATTAGGTCCAAAGCTTATTACAAAGTTTTTGTTAGCTTTTCATACTTTTAAAAACTCTCACTTAAAAATAAGTAGAATAAGGCATAAACTATATAATATTATCCCCATACTTTCATTAAATTATAAACGAATATATGTATTTCTTTTTACGTCATATGATCGTGTAATAAAATAAAATTCTGAATGTTGTTGTGTTTTTACTATTTTTATTTGCTTAAATAAATAATTTAATTAAAAAACTATATATGAAAATTTAATTGTATTTTTATTTATTTTTACATCTCTTGTTTCAAACCCTGATCATGGTGGTTTGGGAATGCACAAAAATAAACCTGACCGTTATTATGATTTACGTTATCAAAAGATAATACCTTGAAATAAATATTAGAAAACTGATCCCTTTAAATATAATTTAAAACTTTATTTTTGTAATATTTTTAATTATTACATGCTCAGCAAAACAGCAAAGTAAATGTTTTAAGAATTAAATTTTTTCTGAAAGTACTATTTAGCAGATGATATGAAAACGTAAAATAACAAAACAAAATGATGAGCTCGCGGTATATGGGTTAAGAATGAAATAAAGGTGTCATGGGTTAAAGCATACTTTAAACACACTCCATTAATCTTCTTAGGCATTCTCATTGGAGAGTGTGATCATGATATGGTCAATGGTAAATCTACTTTTTTAATTGTATATCTGGTCAGGAAACAATTCGAGACCAGTGAACAAAAACAGTACCGTAATTAAAATTCATTATGAACTGAACTGATCTCGATTTCGTTTTCTTTTTTCCTATGAAATTTTAAATTACTTACATCACCGTTTTAAGATTTTACTAAATGCAGTTAAAGTATAGATAACCATACGTCAAATTAAAAATATATATACAGCCTATTAAAAATGTATAAAATCAAGACATTTGAGACATATTAAAAAAATTACTTTATAATGACTGTTAAACTTGTAGTAGTAATGTAACTAATTAATTTGTTTCAAGTTAGATAATAAATTAATCTTGGACACCACGGAGAGAAGATTTGTTCAAACATGGTAATAGATTTATTGTATTGAAAAAAATTACAAAATTCACTGGAAAGTATTGTTTTTATTACAAAACTTTATGTTCATTATATTAGTTTCTTATTCACATTATGAACAGTTTTATGTTTATTTTTTGTTCTGAAAGTTTATTTTCAGAATTCATGGGAATCATGATTTAACTGTGTGTTAATATAAACAAGTAATTTTTAATTTCAGTTTCTAATTTTTATTAGTTTATAACAGTATTACAGCAAAAAGTGAAGAAAGGAAAGCTCATTAAAAACGAAAATATGAAATTAAGATAATATTGTTAAACTGGAGTGTTAAATTTTAACCTAAAGAGTCTTATACGACATATACGAACACCACACAATCGACCAAGTTTGCAAGTTAAGCCGCTTACGATACAACTATTTGTAAATAGCTAACGCTTGTCAGACTTGGGAAGATTAAATTCCTCGCAAAACTTGTACACGATTCACGTTTAATAATTTCAAGAATGGAGTTTCAACTTATGTGTTTTAGAGACACGCATGGTCGGTAGCATGGTCACAAAAACCTTGAATGTTTGGTAATGTACAAGCTCGATTATAGCTGACCACAAATAAAAATTTTCGAATATCACCATCGTTTCCTTTTGGAAAATTCCGGAATAGTATTCCGGATGTCTTGAGATCATCTAATTTGACATCACCGCTTGCCAAAGTCAGCCTTCTTTTAAAAGCTGTCTTCTTTTAGAAGTCTTTTTTAGCGAATAAAAGTTATTTAAGCCTTTGAGAGACCTTTAGTCCACTTTTCCCATGGTCCCATAGTCACATTTGTAAGGAGAAGAGCCCCTGTTCTTTCCTGACAAGAACTTTTTATTGTTTGAAGATTTAGTTTTCAACACTCCAGCCCAACGAAATACATGTAAACTGGTGCTTGATTTGAATTTTAAATGGAGCTACCATATAAAACAACTTTGCTCAAAGATTCTCGCTAGTAAGACACAGATATATGACTCATGCTCTACTAGGGTTGTGCCTTCAGCTTGATGAAATTTGAGTCATTATTGGGAGGATTTCGTCCAATTTAATCAGTGTCTTAGTGTTTTGTCGTATGAAAGAGGTGTTTTAAGATGTACCAGGGTAGTTTTGAAGTATTGTGTTCAATTAAAACCCGTCAAGAAGAAGTGAATGTTCTAAATAAAGTCTTTTTCCTACGACTGTCCGTGAAAACAGTTGTTAACGCGCTCAATACTCGTCGCAAAACAGGTGATTGCCGTATTCATTTTACTTTGCGCAAGCTAGATTTACTTTGCGCAAGCTAGATTTACTTTGCGCACGCTAGATTTACTTTGCGCACTCCAGTATTTAAACATCACAACACAAAACAATTTGCATTAGCCAGCAAGGAAACGTTGATTAGTCAGGAATTAAGTTGGCAACACTGGATGTAAACATCTGATCTATTGTTGTCCATGTGGTCGTTTTCTATTGAATCAACATAAACATAACCTACAAACCAGCTACAGGTGAGCTACCGGTACGTAAGTTAGGTGCGCAATGATCAACTATGACAGTGACTTTAGTGATTTAAGTGACTTATTCCCTGACGATCTTGCTAAGACTGCTAAAACAGTGGCGTTAAATCTTCTGCATGAAAATCCAATGAATTTTTAACTAAATGTAGGAAGTGAATACAGGCTATCATAAATATATATCCTTATCTTGAGATAGGGACCTCACATAGTAGGTATTTTAACATGAATATTAAACTTTTATACTTATTTAAGAAATATTTGGCAGTCGTAGGAAAAAATGCAACTCGTGCGAAAAGTGCCTTCACTGCACTCGAGAGAAATTATTCCGCACTCGCCTGCGGCTCGTGCATAAACATTTCTCTCGAGTGCAGCAAATCGGCACTTTCCGCACTTGATGCATAAATAACTATTATGTCAAATCTCGGGTATGAAATTCACATTTTTACCTGTAAAATTAAGGTGTTCAAAGCATGTACAATTTGTCTTAATTAGTTTAAATCAGTGCACGAGTTTAAACTATACTTAAACGCATCTTTTATCTGCCAGTAGATACGAACTCCCATCTTTTATTTGTTATTGATTTTTTAAGATCACAATACACGTTTGCACGATTACCGGTTACCGATTAGAACGTAATTACACACTTTTTTTATATATTTATAATCCTCTTTAAAAAATGTCGAAAATGGTAAATAATCGACTAAGTGTAAAATGATATGTATATTACGAAAATGTTTCAATGCTCTATCTTAATCAAATTCAACGAGCGTGTCCGACAGCCAGTTCCTTTGTTGATTCGCTTCTTTGGGGCAAGTGTGTGCTCTACCGTACACTTCCATGACCGTTTGGTCTATAGACAAATGCATCCCAACCGAGCATTTCCACCTGAACACATACCCTACACGCGTTCAACATATTTCCTTTGTTTAAACTTCTGTTTTGCTCTCTGTCTCCGTTTTCTGAACAACTGGTAGTATGATGTTAACTAGTAAACGTTTTGCTCGAAATTGGTCAAATTTAATCGAGACTTTCCCATGTAATTGCTAAAATTGTTAAATTGTTTAAACAATAACTCCCTACCAATCCACAATTTTGAATATCAGTACCTAATCGTAAAAAATCCAGTTCTTTACAGCTGTACGTTAACAGCTGTTTAAAACTAAACCCAAGTTCAATGTTATTCAAATGGAAAATTTCAAATTTTCAAAATGGTTAGCGCTCTCATGTTGAGTCGAATTTTTATAATTTTTTTGCGCAAACAACTAAACATCAATCCCTATCCAACGACATCAGAAACTTTAAAATCGGTTGGGTATTGCAGGGAGAGTTGTGTTAAAACAACTTTAAGCGGGTAAAATCAAAACTAGTCTACTTGTTGCTCGAAATCGAGCAGTTTAATTTAGACTCTTAGCAAACATTTTACTTTTTGTCCTACTTCAATTATTCTCGTCCTACCCAATATTACTATTATCAGTCCACAAAACTACACTTATTCACAGATATTTTAAATGCTCGACTAAATCCCAATCCTATACTATGTACGAGCAATGTCTGAAGGGATGTGTGTTCCACAATCTCGAAAGCTAGCGGATAGATCTTGCTGAAACTTTGCTTTTAAGTGTGTTTTGGCCCAAAAATAAGTTTTGAAAAAGTCTCAATCCCAGGAAAACTCGAATTTGGTCTCAATTTAAGTTTAAAAATCGTAATTTTCAACATTGGTCTTATGGGTTTCTATTTTGGTAACGAAATAAGAACAAAATGTAAAATAAAAACAAAAGAACATTAATGTAAGCAGGCTTTTTGAAAGCTGTTAACTGTGAAGAGGTATAGTTGGTGGTTGGCGGAAATATTAAAACTGAATTAAAACCAACGAGCAAGGATCGGTTAACCTGGTACTGTGTTTTAAATGGGAAAATTTTGAATTTCAATAATGGATAGCATCTTTATTTTTAAAAATTTAAATTTTGAAAAATTTTTGGAAGAACAAACTACAGACAAAGCCTATCCAACGACATCAAAAACTTGAAAACCGGTTGAAAATTTTAAGAGGAATTCTCTTAAAAAAAAAAAACAAAAACAAAAAAAACAAACAAATTAGCGTATTAAATAAGTAGAGATGGATTTCCGGGAATGAATTGTACAAAACGAGAGTTAATTTTGCAACTAAGTTATTTCGCTTGTTTATGGTGTGCCATGTTTGTAGTTAGGAAGGATAGTGATGAGGATCCAGTAATAATCCTAGTAATCTAAAGGTTCCTGTGTATGTCTACAGAAATGTAATAACTATTAATAAGTTTCAGAGGACTTATTCGTCCTTTTCATTTGGCCTTTAATGATCCTGACGAAAAAATCAGCTCGTCATTCATTGTCAGTCACACCTACAAAAGACGTCTGACCCATTCTAAACTCATTGTTCATTCATATTCATCTATACAGTGTGATTGAAAAGTCGCGGAACGGTGAAATATATGTTTTACCATTATATAGTCCGTTTTTGTAAACCTGATCCTTCTCGAGAAAATTGGGGTGGGGGAGGGGTTTAAACTGTAAACAAAAAATTAAACTGTAAACAACACATTTAAACTCGTGACAAACGTGTGTCGAGTATCAGATTTCCTCAAATAACGTTTTAAATAAGTTATAATATCTTTCAGTAACTCCTAGTCAGCGTTTATATTTCTAAGCCAAACCTATTCCTAGTTCAAAAGTAACAGTTCTAAAGTAAACTGATTAAAAAACAACTGCTACCAATAATATTGTAAAACTGATACACATTATGTTGTGATATAAAATTACCAGCTGGATGCAACAGTGAAATACAACAAAAAATCAAAAGGCCAATGGAGTAGTAGCAAGTATAAATAAACCCCCTCCACCATCTAGCCCTTGAAGGATCAGGTTTAAAAAACGGACTATAGATGAAGTAATGAAACTTGGTATACCAATAATAGTCATTAATATCTACTCTTTTAAGCTATTATCACTTTTTTATCCCTTAAGGGAGACGGCCCATGAAGGGTCAGTCAAAATTCTTAGGGCCGTTTGCACCAATTTAGTTTAAACCTGATCTTCAGTTTAAACCTAAGTTTAACCTAAAAGTCAGTTGCACATGCATAGTTTAAACTTACGCCTCCAGCTGATTTTAACTGAATTAATCTAGATTTAATTTAATCCGGTTTATCATTTATTTGTGCAAATAAATAGCAGCAAAGGACGAATTTGGTATCAAATTCTAGGTCTTACTTAGCAGAGTACAATGCCGCAAACTAGACTTCAATCGGATGACTGAGGCGGAAATGGCAGGCAAACAAAGTTTCCATTAAAATCATATGGATAAAATTTAAAAATGCAATAACTTTCTTAATACTCAACCTTTTGACGCTGGGTTTGTGGCTTTTTACTCCAAATCCAAAGACGTTTAAGATGGTGTATGATGTGACAAGGGTCAAAGAAGTTTCCATTTACACACCATTTAAGGGAAGTCTCTCTTGGAAGTCTTACAGAAATCTGCTTTTGCCCTCTTCACATCATACAGAATTTTAAACGTCTTGGCATTTGGAGTAATAAGCAACAAACCCGAAGTTAAAAGGCTGAGTATTAAGTAAGTTATTGCATTTTTAAGTTTTACCCATATGATTTTAATGGAAATTTTGTTTCAATGCCATTTCCGTCTCGGTTACCTATTTAAAGTCTAATTTGCGGCATTGTACTCTGCTAAGTGAGACCTTCAATTTGATACAAAATTTGACCTATACTGCTATTTAAGAATTTTGACTAACTCCTCGAGGGCCGTCCCCCATAAGAAATAATAAAGTAATAATAGTTTAAAAGAGTAGATAGTTATGGCTATTATTGGTATACCAAGTTTCATTTATTCATCTATAATGGTAAAATATAGCCTATATTTACAGTTCCGGGACTTTTCAATCACACTGTATAGCCATATCATTTAGATGAGTTAGTTTTAAACAATGATTTAGTGATTTAATGTCACCTTGTATGCTTCACATTATTGGGCAACCAAGATATAATTTAGGTCCAAGCCTAAATAAATTTAAATTTTTTATAGCCTATAAATTTTGATACGAAATTGGCATATATTTATTCCTGATCACCAAAGTAAGTTTTTACACTTGAACAAATAATGAAATATATTATGAACGTAGAATGAAAATATATTAGTCTATTATTACATGGAAACTTTATGTATGGTCTAAACTTGTCCAGATTCCTCAATTTAATTTGAAATTAGTGATTAAAAATAATAATTTTCCTTAAAATGGTATTAATTCTGCTTTTCTATTTTTCATGCAAAACTACATAAATCGCTCATATTGTCACTACGTACTTATTTTTGTTAATCAGTTTGAACCTGCTATTTGCCATTAATGATGACGGTCGGTTGGTTGGGGATTTAGGTAATTTTTTTTTTTTTTTTTTAAGAAAGAGAAAATAGTTTATAGGAAGCTTCTTTTAATTAGATTAACGACTTGAAGATAAAGGAGTGCTATGTATGTAGCAATTAATGTTTGAGTGTTACATAGTCCCTCCGTGTGTTGATGTAATCCAAGTCAATGGCAAACGATTACTATCGAAGGAAGTTTAATATTGGCTTAAACTTTTCAAGTAGGTCCTTCGTATAGTTTGTAGATGTCTTTTTGTTAGTGAAGTTATTCTGACACTCATGAAACTAATTTTCTGCAGTTAAATTTTTATAAGAATAATCTTTTGCTGTAATATTACACAAACAACAAATCATTTTTTCACAAATAAAAAAAAAACTAAAATATAGAAATGCTAAAAACAAAACTTATTAAAACTATAAACTTATGCAGATAACATATGTGGATTGAGAATCGTGTTATATTTTAGTTTTACCAAAAAAAACTTAAAAATAAGATTTTTTATAATTCGTTGGTTTATTTACATCCGCGCATAGTAAGCATACTTAGTAAATAAATATTAATTCCAGTAATTAAGAAGTGAAGTGATAATTAGAACTGATTGACCTTACTTTATTGTGAGAAAATTTTGTAAAGTTTTCCATCACTGAATAAATTAAGAAAACAATGTCCCGGGAAGATCTTGTATTGTTACCATTGACAATGTGCACTAACGTAAAGTGATTCACCTTAGTGGTAATAGTCCATTTTATTACTCAGTCTGATAAGAAGTGAACAATTGTGTGTTTCAGGCCAGTTATGTTACTTTTAAGTAGGTCACAGGTCTTGTCGCAAACTCTAATTTAGTTATTCTTTGATACATAAAGTATAAAAATAAAGTCCTTGCAATATTGCATTAGCCTGAGCATTATGTTAGTTTACAGGACTTTAGTATTAATTTATAACTTATTTATTTATTTACTAGTATACGTGTTGCTAGAAATCGAGTAATTTACTTCAATACAATACAAATGTTACTTTTAGCTCAAAATCAACGCAACCGGCCAACCCACTATTGTGAATATCTTTAATTGAATTTTTACTCTATGGAACATAGAGTATAAAATTCTTACAATCGACTTTAAATTTCACTTGGGCGAATTTTAGACCCCCCAAAAGGCTTTTTTATTACTAATTTGATTTCAATGAAATTCTCAGATTAGATTTTAAGTATTTTAAACTAGGTAATAAACTATAATCGAGCAATTATTTTCAAGTATTAAAAAACTTATTTTTCCGGAATTTTTGACAGAACTTTAGTTGTTTAGGCTACATGATTTGACTAATGTAGTTGCTATGATCAGTTTATATTCCCCAATCGCAGCTGAGTTGTCGCTGTGTATGCTAAAAACAACATAACCTTTTATTGTTTATATCTGCTCGCCGTTATGTAACGTTTTTAAATAAAATTTAATTGATATTTTGACAGACCTATTTGTTAAATTAAATAGATCAACACTGATGTTTACTTGTTGAAGTTATAAATTATACCAAAAGATAGGCATGTTGATGTGGAATGAACTGCTGTCGTACGGAATTATGTGATAAACTAATCAATGGGATACAACTAATATCTGTTTGGGAGAAAGATTTAAATTGAACAACTAATTAGAATGTGTTGTGCCATTGTAGCCTATGTCTCAGGTAACAAAATATGCATTAAGTGTTAAGTAAGCGTAATTCTACAATACTTACATTACTTGATTTTTATTAATTTGCAACCATGGATTTTAAATTGTATTGTTTTTTCCGCTCTACAATATATTTACCTTTAATATTGTAAGCATAATTATTATTAAGTTACTTGCTTGTTTTGAGGTCTTAGCTAAAATCATTCTTTGTATGTATTTATTTGTAGGCTATGCCTAGGATGTACGCCGGTTGACTTTGGACGGCTAGATGACGTTCCACTCTTCACATTCGAGGAGATGGAAACCTCCATTCTCTCCCTGAAGAGCAACAAGGCTCCTGGAACGGACGGGATTCCCAGCAAGGCTTTAAAGAAAGTATTTTCAATTAATGCTGACTTGTTGAGAATGTACAACGCCTGTTTGGTAGAAGGGGTGTTTTCCGGCTCCCTATGGAAAACCGCAAGACTTGTACTGATCAGCAAGGGAAAAGGTGATCCCGAGCTGTCGTCGTCCCACAGGCCTTTCTACACGTTGGACACGGCTGGGAAGCTGTTCGAGAAGCTGATCCGTTCCCGCCTGACCTCTGCCGTGGAAGCTGCCGGGGACTCATGCCCCCGTCAGTATGGCTTCAGAAAGGGACGGTCAACGATTGACGCTATCACCGAAGTCCATGAAGAGCTGTGAAGAGAGCCGAGAGCTACGACCTTTCCCTCTCTGAGTAGTGCTTCTTGTTACGCTTATGTCAAGAATGCCTTTAACTCGGCGAGGTGGGTCGATATGTTGGATGCGCTTCGCAACACCTTGCGCGTTCCAGCATATGTGTTGCGACTCATCGAGGATTATCTCCGCTCTCAAAGCCTTATTTTGTCCGACTCCTCGTGGGCCGTCCCCCTTAGGGAATAAAAAGAGTGATAATAACTTAAAATAGCAGACATTTATGGGTATTATTTATATACCAAGTCTCTATTTTATTAATATAGATGGTAAAAATATGTTTCACTATTCCGGGACTTTTCAACCACACTGTATATAATTTAATGATGTTCGAAAATACACTGGCCATAAATCATCTCTTGATGTCACAAATAGCCAAAGGGTATTTCCAAGTTTAACTTTGATTTTCCCGCAGACTGTCGTGTTTGGTGGGCGGGAAACGAACAGTAACTATCGTCAAAGCATTGAGAGCTTGAGAAGACTTCTCTGTAACTGTATCGTTAAAGGCCATGGAAAAGATAAATCCTATCTAATTTTAAGCGTGTTTGAAATTGACCCCCGCTAATAATAATCGCACTCTCTGATACCGTGGTGCAATTGTTGTTACAGAATATGGAGAAATAGATAACGGAATTGTATTCCAGGATTTTAAAATGTTAAAACATAATTTTAAAAAAGAAGTCGACAAAAGTGTGAGATAAGATTCTGAGAATTGTATACATAAAAATGTATGTAGACTTTGACAAGAATTAGTAAAAGAGTTATAAAGTATACACAATTTTATTGAATACTTTTAATGACTTCCAAATAATTTAGTTTTACTTTGTCGATTTACTGAATAGACTTCTACATGGCTAATCGTGATTGTAGCAGACAAAAGTACAAACCACTAATACAATTGTTGTTCTGAATTGACAGTTTCGATGAACCAGCTACAGTCTTAAAAACAATGTACTGTTCTAGAGAAATAAACATGGGAGCACTGAAATGTAAAGCCTTGCATAATAAAGGACGGGTTTCATACATAGTTAATTGGAAGGAAAACTTCACTATTATCGAGAAAGGAGTTATTACATTTACATTTATAATTAATGATCGCTTTTAGCAGGAAAGGACATTGTAATAACTAAAGGATAATATGTCCAAATGTTGTTAATAATTTGCATATGAAACTAGGGGGCCCGTGAGCAAATTGCGCATTTTGTACATTTTTCTTTGTGTTTGTGAGGAACTCACCTACAGTAAAGTTTGAAGGAATTATATAACTTTTCAAACATTATTGGAGCAATGTTGAATATTCAGTGACGGACCATCTATTTTTGTTTACAATCTGACTTAAAAATTAATCTGAGGTTAATCAGTTTTCAAGTTATAATTCATTAAAATCTTCTAATGAAATTTGGTCTACATTTTAAAGGCACCCTCTGGAAATAAAACAAAGGCTGGTGGGGGGGGGGGGGGGGAGGGCGAAGCCCAAAACAAAATGACCTTTTTGATCACCATTCGCACACGCGGAAGATTAGAGCTTTAAAATGACACCTCAATCTTAAAATCGGTTAAGTAGGTCGAGAGAAATAGGATGTAAAAGGTGAAACGCTTATAGAATCAAGAACATAGTAAAGGATCTAAGACAGAATACGTTATAGACGAATAGGTCAATGGCGAAAAGAATGTCACCCAAGAGTTGTAAGACTAGATTCCATATTTTTTGCAGTCTCCAGTCTGCAATTAAACAATTTTATTGTTTTTAAACTGTATGAGCTACAACTTAATATGTCTATAAGCACTTTTGAGATTGATTCGATGTATTTTTATCATCCAAGAAATTTATTTGTAAATGTATCCTGAAAGTGAAGCCTATAACATTCATTCAAAGGCATATTTCTCAGAGGAAAGTAATTAGGAAGTCGTTTAAGTATTTATTTCCTGTTAGGCTAATAATGGGTTAACAATGGCAATAAATTTGAACACAAAACTAAAACTCTTTCCCAACAGCACCGGTACCACTACAGAGCTACGGTTTGAATAGCTGTTATGATACTGTATTTATTTCTGTAGTTTGAAGTATGTTACCTAACCAATATAAAACTTATGATGTCTAACCCCGAGTTTTATATATTGTACTTCGAATACTTTTCAAGTTGTTTGTTAAAATGTAAATATTAAAGACAAACATTTTTTAAATTATATATTTTACATTAAATTTAAATTTGGTAAATGAAATATTAAAAATATCAAAATTAATCAAAAGATTGAACTACAGTAAATTTGATAAATAAATAAGATAGATAAATAAGATGAATACAATAAATTTTGAACTTACATATAACTAGTTGCCTAATTTAGGTAAAAAAAGTCACTTATGTTATAAATACAATTTTCAGTTAAAATTATTCTCAACATCTTCTTGTAGGATTTAATGGGAAGGTTTTGTATACTTTCTGACAATTTGTTATAAAATTTAATATTTAAGTATTTAAAACTCTTCTGGGTTCTTGCATACTTAACTCTCTTAATTTGGAGCTTACTGTTTCCTCTTAAGAAGTGACCACTTTCGTCCATTATTTGTTTATAAGTTCCAATATTTTCTTTTATATCTATTAGTACTTGATATATGAAGATCGATGGTAGTGTCATTATATTTAATTTGAGAAATAATGGTTTGCAGTGAGTTTTCTTATTCACACCAAATAACTCGTACTGTTTTTTTCTGGACTTTGAATAATTTATCCATATCAGTCGAGCTTCCCCATAATAGTGTTGTATAGTTAAAAATAGAATGTATATAAGAATAATGAACAAGTAAAAGGGAATCTTCTCTAATAGAATGTTTTAATCTTCTCAAACAATATATGCCTCTATTATTTTATTTACAGAATGTTATCAATGTGATATGTCCAACTTAGATTGCAGTCTATTATTGAAAGTACAAGACATTAGAAGTAAAGAAATGCTACTGAACTATTTTAAATATTTTTAACCATTGATAGCCATTTTTTTGTCGAAGAAACGTTGATTCTAGCTAATTTAGAGTTATGCGTAAATTTGAAAATCGCCTATTCAATTAAGCCTAGAACATTCAAAAAAAAAAAACTCTCCAGAAATATCTAAACTTTAAATTCCATAAACATAAGTAAAAAAATTTTTACAGTCTATATCCTTTATCAAGTTTAAAATTTTACGAAAATCGATTTAAAAAAGTTTTGGTACAAGAAGGCAAACATCTTGGAGCTTGGTAATTTTTTCATTGATAGATATTGCTATGTGCTTTAAATTAACAAAAGTTACAAACTGTAATAGACTTTCATGGTTTTTAAATAAAAATTTTAAAAATATAAAATCTTCTGAATTTCAACTCATGCATGAAATCATGAACATTAAATCTTCATCTTATCGTCATATGCAATATTCTTTTCAGTTACCTTTTTCCTTACAACGTAAAAATTTATGTCCTACCACTGAATTTTACAGCTCTAGACATAATCTTATCTTTGACTGTATGATTGTCTAGCATTTAGAAGCCGTGAAATCTCATCACACAATGCTTGTGAAATATTGTAGTTGCTGTGGTTAGTGAAAGAGGCAAGAGCCTCCTCTTTACGGTTACCATATCTCTGGGATGAAAAAGAGGACTTGTTGCGAGTAAATTAATCTCAATAATCTTAACTACTAGCTCCCTCCCCCCCCCCTCATCAACTAAACATAAGACTGTGGGGAAGAAAATATTTGTTAAATTTAAAATTATTGATTTATTTCACATTTTCTTTTCAAACAATACAATTATTATTAGGGTAGTTCAGGGTGAAAGTTTTGCATAGTAACATAAAATATTTATGAAATTAATACGTTTTTTAGTGGCTTGATATAATTTTTTGTAAAAAAAACAAACAAAAAACTAGACTACCTTCAAATAGAGAAAAATTGTTTAAATGTCCAGAGCACGTATTAAATTACGGTACATAGGCTAATTAAAGGTAAACATGCAATTAAATTTATACAAATTGTATAAACAAGCAAACATTAAAAGTTTTTTAAGTCCCATAAAGAGAATCTCTGACATTAAAGTAAAATTATGGTTAAACTTTTGAAAACATAAACTACTATTTATTAGTATTTGACAATGAAATGCAGTTTCAGTTATAATTTTTATCTTAAGAGGAATCTTCAATCCTTAAAAGAAGTTTTTTTCATCTTGGACATAGGCAACTAATCTAATTATGTCTAAAAACTTATGTTAACTAACGTTAATCAAACTAAGCCAGAGTAGAAAGCCAATAATTACAAATCTGCTATAATACAACCTCACCTGTTCGTCTAATAAGACTTGTGACAAACACAACCCAGCTGTCGCTGACGTCTATCCAAAAGGAATATTCTACAGTTTCAATAGTGTTAAGCGTAGGTATTTCGTTTGACTATGGATTGAACTTTAACTAAATGAGTGACTACGGTATTAACGATCTGAATTAAGTAACCATATATAATATAAATTTATAGATATATAAATTATATATATATAATATATTTTCTTATGGTTTTAGTCAAAACATAAAATATACATATATTCAATTTGCTGCTTCACTGCTTTCTAATTTCACCCTTTATTTGTCCCTTTGTTGAGGGACAAATAAAGGGTTTCTCACAAATCAACCCGGAGGTATTTTTTATGTTCAAAAGAGGACATGTTCGGGGATAAGAGGACCGTACGTCCGTATGGTAACCCTATCCCTCAGTACATTACTTAATGGGACCCATGCTTAATCTTTTTTGCTTAATAGGAATGAAGTTCTTGGCTAAGATGGTTACAAAAATAAAATACCGTATATTCACTGAGCTCTTTCCTCTCAAGGGAAATACGTTAGTAGTGGGGAATGGGGGCTTTTGGCTCAGTTCAAGGTCACCTGAGGGATGACGTCATCGATGACGTCATCGAGGTCAATGACCTCATTGATGACGTCATCGATTGCATCATCGATGACGTCATCACCAATGACGTCACTTCCTTGACGTCACACCCATGACGTCACAAAAATGACGTGCTGATGACGTCATCACCCCTTACGTCACCAAGATGACGTCATCGATGTCACAAAGGTCAAGGTCACGCTGAAACCTAAAATTTTTTGGCACTTTTGCTGTTTCTCGCACTACGCTCCGAGTTTCAGTCACAGTTACCATGACCTTGACAACTTGGAGCGAAATTGCGATGAGAAACAGCAAAAGTGCTGAGGAAACTTGAAGTTTGCAACGTGACTCTGCCTAAACCGTCATGTGACACCGCTCGGGTGACCTTGAACTGACCCAGAAGCCCCCATTCGACCATTACTGCAACCGCGATGCGCACCCTAAGACAGACACCGAGCGACTGGCTGTTCGGCTCCGCGCACTCTAGGTATATGGGAAGTGGTGGGGGAATTGCGATGATCTTGGGAAACTTAAAAATGCCAAGTCAGGTAGCACTGTTTCGGTGCTACCTTAAATTTACATGTTAAAGTGTGATGACCTTGAGGTTGACTGTAAATTTGAGACTTAGGATTGTTTTTAAAGATGTATCTAAAGAATCTTCAGATTTGAGTCAACACTTAGAAAAATTTACTCTAAGTACAACTGTTTAATGTGTATTTACCAGAGTTTAAGTGTGGTGACCTTGAACTACCTGAAATTGTCAGGAATCGGAGTAGCAACCGCGATGTGCACCCTACGACAGACACCGAGCGACTGACTGTCCGGCCCCGTGCACTCTAGGTATATTGGCTCAAGAGACTAAGACTCTAAACTGTCAAGAATGGGAGTAACCAACTGAATTTTGCAAGGAAAAGTCATTTCATCCAATATTTTAAACAAATCCTCATCAGTAAAACGAACACTAGTCTGTTTTGTATAAAACTTAGGGTGTCCGCGCAACAGTTTGCGCCACTTAGCTAAAGTCGAAACTCTCTTAACTTTGAGTGGTGGACAGTGAGCAACTAATAAAGCCTTAACACGGCTAAGTTTCTTACCTAAAGCGTCCCGCGACATGGCTTCCCCTCACAAAAGTCCGCACAATACTGAGAGACTGCTTGTAGCGCATGAGTCAAGGGAAAAGAGGTGGGGGAAACAGCAGGAGTGGGGGAAGGTCACAGTGGCGGGGGAAGGTGAGGTGGTACGCTGGAGTTTCGCATCACTTCACCATGAGCTGTCCTACAGTCAACACACTGTTCTCTTGGCCCGAGTTGGCACTAGAAGAAACATTTCTGTACAGCTTAGGCTGTGAGAGCTGAGGAAGCAAAGTCAAAGTGGAAATTGTGTTAAACTCCAAGATGAAGAGTCTCCTAAATAAACTAATTGTATCCTTGCAATCTCCTATAACTTTAGAGAAATACCACTTTATTAAGCGACACCTTATACTTTGGCAAAACGAAGCAGAAATGGAAAAGATTACAGTAAAATTAATTTAACTTAAAACTTGGACTGGACACTCATGGCGATACCACGTGGCGTGCAAACGCCACCCTAAACATTACAAGTTAGGTTATTGAGCACCTCTGGTATGATAACCGATGTGCTAGAGTTAAAGTGTGATGACCTTGAGTCAAAACACTGAAACACTACAAGTCGATATTGTCCCAGAGTCAAAGTGTAGTGACCTACATTCAGAACTTGTAAAATTACTTACATATAGAGAGCTAGAGAACAGCGAGACGCACCGCATGGAAGCCGGAGACATACTGGCGAAGCGGTGTTGTGCAGCCTAGGGACCCAGTTGTGGTGGGGGTATAGCCAACACTTAGAATACAAGTGTTGTGGGTGACCTTGACCCACTTAACTTAGTCAACCCCCCCCCCCCCCGACAAAAAGTGCGAACCCCCCCCCCCCCCCGACAAAAAGTGCGAACCCCCCCCCGACAAAAAGTGCGAACCCCCCCCCTCCCCCCCTCCCCCCCCTCCCCCCCCTCCCCCCCCGACAAAAAGTGCGATACCCCCCCCCTCCCCCTCCCCCCCGACAAAAAGTGCGAACCCCCCCCCCCCCCCCGACAAAAAGTGCGAACCCCCCCCCCACCCCCCCCCACCCCCCCCTCCCCCCCCGACAAAAAGTGCGAACCCCCCCCCCCCCCCGACAAAAAGTGCGAACCCCCCCCCCCACCCCCTCCCCCACCCCTGATATCCTGGGCGTGGCAGCCCCGGTGGGGATATAAGGGGGTCCGGCCAGAGCCGGCTCGCAGTCCGCTCCCGCGCGTTGAACGTGAACGATCGGGACGGACCGCCATAGGCATCACTAAACATTGAATGGCGCCTTCAGTGTTTAGCGAAGTCTACTCTAACTTTAAGACTTGTATTAGTTGTAAGATATTGCGCTTGTGTTTGGGTATTGCGAATTGTTTTATATGAGAGTGTTTTACTTGTACCCTATGTCTCCTGTGTCTTTTATCCTTTGTGTCTTGTTTGTTATATGTGTTTAATGTGTATGTGCTTGTTCCAGCATTGACTACGTTGAGCTCAATTGTGTGTTGTAAGTGTGTTATATGTTTCTAAAGTGTATACGCTTGTTTTAGCAATCCCCCCTTGAGCTTTTTCAATGCTCAAAGTAAATTGTAAAGTCAGGGAACGGGAGTAGGCCCCCGTGTAAAGCCACTTTTAATAATTGGTAGGCTCCTTGCCAGGCATGCAAAAGGTTGCGGATGGCATTTGGGGAGCATGTCCGTTTGTAAGCTGGCAAGCAAAAGGTTGTGGCGGCCTCTGCACTCGGACCGAGGACGTAAGCCATTAGGGTGTCCTCAGTATGTTTCCCTTCTGGAAACTCAAAATTATGTAAATGAATCTTTGTTAGATATTTGTGTTTTTAGTCCCCAAGGCTCCCGAACATTCGTGGTTCGCCATGGATGTACGGGGGCCGAAATTTTTAATGTCCGTGTGGCCTTGACCCACAAAGACTTGTAAAAATTCAATGCATTGTAAATTAAAAATATTAAAGATAGGTTACGGGAGTAGGCCCCCGTGTAAAGCCTATTTTAATTATCGCTAGGCTCCTGCCAGGCATGCAAAAGGTTGCGGATGGCATTTGGGAGCATGTCCGTTTGTACGCTGGCATGCAAAAGGTTGCGGCGGCCTCTGCACTCGGACGAGGACGTAAGCCACTAGGGTGTCCTCAGTTTGTTTCCTTCTGGAAACACAAAATTATGTAAATGAATCTTTGTTAGCTACTGAAAAGACAATGCAGTAAATGTTTACAAGTCTTGCGTGGCGAAGGGTACACGACATTGGATGTTGCCTTGTTGTCATAGTTGGGTCTCTTCGGAGGCTACAGCGATGACAACCCAAGTGCCTCACACCCCCAAAGGGGGGTGTGGGGCTTAACTTAATTTTTTTAAAGTTTTTTCGTGACCTTGACCTAAATACAGTAATGACCCCCCCCGAACTTTTTTGAGAAAAAATTTTGACCTTGACCAAAAAGTTTTTTGCTCCGGACGAGAAGTGCCCAAACAAAAAAATTTGTACAAAGTAGTGGATTTAGACCAAAGATCATTGGTTTATCAAACCTGTTGAAGAATAAATTGAAAATGGGTGTTTAAAAGCCAAATCTACTACATGATTGATAAACTGGATGTATATGACGTCACCTTCCCCCACCCTTCAACCTCGGGTATAAAGGGACCCGGTTGAGCGCGCTGCTCATTATTGCGTGGACATTCACCGAGTGCACACTCAAAGCCAAACTGTAAAAAAATGGCTCTTTGCGATATTTGTGTTGAGTTTTTCCAAGATGAAGATATCTTTGTTTTACACCGAGAATTGCATCATGAAGAGAACAGAAAAGAAGAGATTGTTGTAAGTGAAGAAGACTTGGATGCGTTTGATCGGTTATTGGAAAACTGCCAGAAGCAGATGGACGACTGTGATAGCTATCTACAGTTACACCGAGAATTGCATCGTGAAGAGGACAGAAAAGAAGAGATTGTAGTAAGTGAAGAAGACTTGGATGCGATTGATCGGTTTTTGGAAAAACCCCATAAGCAGAAGGACTGGGCTAGCTATTTACAGTTAATGCAAAGAAGAAGGCCAAGTGTTATTCAATTTGCCGGAGCTGGACCATCTACAGCTGGAGGATTTATTCAAGAAGAGAAAATGGAAGAAGAAGATACGGAAGAAGAAGTGGAAGATGTAAGACAACTGCGTACCCAAGAAGAGGATATGGAAGATATAAGACAACTGCGTACTACAGCCTTGCCAGGACCAGTTGTAATTCATTTCAAAATTAATAACGTGCAATTAGAATTGGAAAATTTTATAATTCAAGCTAAAAAACTAGTTGTAAAAACATTGACGGAAGAATTGGCAAGATTGAACTTTATTAAATTTGGATTGGTGTTGGAGGCTATGTTTACTAATACCGATGGCGAAAATTCACCGAGAGCATTCATTGCTAAAAACCGAACCCTTACAACCACATCTGATATCAACGAAATTTTAGAAGAATGTTTGGTTGAACTGCTAGTGAAACTTCAAGAACATGAAGGAAGAGGATCCGGCTGGACGCTATCATCAATTGAAGGTATGGATGTGAGGGTTCACAAGCATGGATATGGTATGAGAGGAAGCAGCTTTATCCCTCTACCAAAGGTGATCCGAGATACAAGATCATGTATCAATGTGAAAAATGAGGATAATGAATGTTTCCGGTATGCAATGTTAGCAAAATATGTGGGACATAATGCCATTAGACCTAGCATAGCATACGAAGCTGTTCAACACCACTATAACTTCCAAGGTATGTCATATCCTGTTAGTCTTAATGATGTTGCTAAATTTGAAAGAAAAAACCCAGGAGTTTCAGTTAATGTGTTTGGTTTAGACGAATCAAATAACGTATACCCGTTACGAGTTACAAAGACTGAACGTCAAAATCATACAGATTTGCTGCTATTGACCAAAGGTGAAATATCACATTATGTTTACATCAAGAACTTTGAAACTTTGGTTGGACGACAAGTGACTAAAAAGAAAATTAGAGTAACAGTGTGTAAGAGATGCTTTTGTTTCACAAATAAAGACTTGAGACGTGGAGGATCAGAGTGGTTGTCAGAACACCAACGTCTTTGTAATGACAACTATGAAGTGAAGATTAGTCTGCCACCACCATCTAGAGCATTTGTCCAGTTCAATAAAACAGTTCACCAATACCGGATTCCACTAGTTATCTACGCTGACTTTGAATCCACGTTAGTGCCACAGGAACTTCCGGATGGTGAAGTAACTAGAAGAACCAAATATCAATTGCATCAACCTAACAGTTTTTGCTTATTGGTGAAATCTACTTTACCTGAAGAACAATTGCAAGACTATGGCTTAACATCCACTCCAATACTCTACCGTGGTGAAGAAGCCGCTAAGTATTTTGTAGACCAGTTGTACGACATTGCTGAAAAGGCGCAACGCTTATACGGTAATGTTGTACCTATGGAACCTTTGAACCAAAATCAACAAGAAGAATGCAATTCGGCAACAAGATGTTATTTATGCAAGAAGAGCTTCAGTGAAGAAAATCAAAAAGTAAGAGATCACGATCACCTGACAGGGTTATACAGAGGAGCTGCTTGTAATTCATGCAATATAAATTACAAACTGCCAAACTTTATCCCTGTCGTGTTACACAATCTTAGCGGCTATGACTCTCACTTTATTATCCCAGAGTTAGGACGAGATGATGGAAAAATTGAAGTATTAGCTGAAACATTGGAGAAGTACATCAGTTTCTCAAAAACAGTAGGTAAAATTAAACTTCGCTTCGTAGACTCTTATAGATTTATGTCATCTAGTTTGAGTAAATTGTCTGAGAACCTAAGAAGAGAAGACCTAAAAGAAACCAGCAAAATTGTACCTGAAGATAAATTGGACTTAGTAATGCGTAAAGGAGTGTTCCCCTATGATTACATAACTTCTGTAGAAAAATTTGAAGAAACTAGTCTGCCACCGATTGAAGCCTTCAATAGCAAGTTAAATGAAAGTGCAATCACCGTTGAAGACTACAATCATGCTTGTAATGTTTGGAACCAACTAAACATTCAAACCTTAGGGGAATATTCTGACTTTTACATAAAATTGGATGTAACTCTGCTGTGCGATGTGATGGAAGAATTTCGAAACACCTGCTTCTCCGCCTATGGACTGGACCCTCTACACTCGTACACATCTCCAGGGTTAGCATGGCAAGCTATGCTAAAGTCAACCAACTGTCGATTAGAACTTCTAACAGATATTGATATGGTGCTCATGATAGAATCTGGTGTACGAGGCGGTTTGACACAAGCTGTAACACGTCATGTGAAAGCTAACAATAAGTACATCCCAGGCTTCGACGAGAGACAACCATCGGTCTACCTTGGCTATTTTGACGCAAACAACCTTTATGGTTGGGCAATGTCAAATCCGCTTCCCTACGCTGACTTCAAATGGATCGACCCAGCCACCATCGGTGACATCTCACAGATTCCAAAGAATGGTTCAAAAGGCTATATTTTGGACTGTGATTTTGAATATCCAGAGCACCTTCATGATCATCACTACGACTTGCCTCTCTTAGCCAAGACTGAAGTTTCACCAACAGGAAGATGGCCAAAATTGATGATGACCTTGGAGAATAAAGATCGGTATGTGGCTCACTACTGGGTAGTTCAACAAGCTCTTGAATTGGGTCTACGTTTAGTAAGAATTCATAGAGCAATTGAATTCACCCAGTCTTGTTGGTTGAAACCATATATTGATTCCAACACTACAAGAAGAGCAGCAGCAACATCAGCATTTGAAAAGGACTTTTATAAATTGATGAACAACGCCATCTTTGGGAAGACCTTAGAAAACAAAAGAAAACACAAGATTGTAAAATTAGTAAGTGATCCTAGGAAATTGGAAAAATTAGTGCAAAAACCAAATTTTGGAACATCCATGATTATAAACGAAGATCTAGTCGCCGTTAGTATGAAGAAAACAACAATAGTGATGGATCGTCCGTTATACATTGGAATGTCGATTTTGGATATAAGTAAAACTCTGATGTATGATTTCCATTACAACAAAATGGTTAAACACTACGGAAGAGACAACATTGGAGTTGCATACATGGATACCGACGCGTTCATCTACTGGTTAAAGACTTTGGACATGTATGAAGATCTAAGGAGTTTCCCATACAAAGACGACTTTGACTTCTCTGACTATCCAAAGAACCATCCAAATTATAATGAAAAGAATAAAAAAGTAATTGGAAAATTTAAAGATGAAGCAAATGGAATGCCTTTGGAGGAAATAGTTGCGCTGATGTCCAAATTATATTCCTTCAAGATGTATATGGAAAATGACATACCGACAGTGAAGAAAGCTAAAGGAGTCAAAACATCATACTTAAAGAAACATGTGACATTTGACCATTACAAGACCTGCTTGTTTGAAGATTCTACAATGTCTGCAACGTTCAACACTATCAGAAGCTTTAAACATGAGGTCTACAGTGTCACTGAAGTTAAAAGAGCACTATCAGCTCAAGATGATAAAAGGCATATTATGCCGGATAAAATCCATACTCTTCCTTTCGGCCACTACTCTCTAAACCCTATCAACTAGTAACCTATTCTTCGTCCTTCTACAACTTTGACCTTATTCCTTTCTCCTTCCGTAAAAAAATGGGGAACACGGCAAGTCAAACGCCGTGTTCCCCATTTTTTTACACAAGTTTGGATGACCTTGACCTATATAAATGATGTGAATATTCAAGACAACATTCATTGTGATTATACATATGATACATGAAACATTCAAACCTGCAATATGAAGAACTTGAAGCAAGAAATTGTCAACGAACTTCATAAACCTGCAAGAAGAAAGTTTCCACGAAGAAATACAGTGATAAAAGGAATAAATGATTTATATCAAGCGGATTTAATCGAAATGATTCCTTATAGTAAACAAAATAGAGGATTTAAATACATATTGACTATTATTAATTGTTTTTCAAAAATGGCAGATGCTTTACCACTAAAAGATAAAAGCGGTAAAAGTGTTACAAAAGCAATGGAAACAGCTATACAAAGAGACAAACATACTATAAAACATTTACAAACTGATGATGGAAAAGAATATTTTAATAAGGAATTTGCAAATTTAATGAAAAAACACAACATTAACCATTACTCAACCAATTCAGAGGTAAAAGCATCAATAATTGAAAGATTTAACAGAACTTTAAAAGGTGCGATGTATAAGATGTTTTCCAACAGAGGATCACACGTATGGATTGATGTGTTACCAAAACTTATAAGCGATTACAATAAGAAGTTTCATAGAACTATCGGTATGAAACCAAGCCAGGTGACTAATAAAAATGAAAAACTTGTATTAAAACGTATAAAAATGAATACTAAACCAAAAGTTGAAAAACTAAAGCCTAAAAGGTTTAATGTTGGCGATAAAGTGCGAATAAGCAAATACAAAGGTGTATTCAGTAAAAGATATCTTCCGAACTGGACAAATGAGGTATTTACCGTATTTAAGGTGCAACCTACAGTACCAGAAACTTACATTTTAAAAGATAATAAAGGACAATTGCTTGAAGGAGGGTTTTATGGACATGAAATGTTAAAATCAACAGTAGGTGATGTATATTTAGTTGAAAAGGTGTTGCAACGAAAAAAGGATAAGGTTAAAGTACGATGGTTAGGATTTAATAAAACGGAAGATTCTTGGATACCTAAAAAGGATCTAATATAATGATAGAGCATCATTTTGGGTTGAACCATTACAAAGGATGGAGATAATACCGCAAAAAGACAATTTTACTATTAATAATATAGATGAACTCACAGTGGATGGTTCTCAATTCAATACTGGGAAACACGGTGTTTTGTTACCAAACACGGTGCGTTGTCTGGTTACCGGTCCTTCCAATTGTGGAAAAACAAATGTAGTATTCAATTTGATTACAAACCCTAAAGGATTACGTTTCAATAATTTATATGTATTTTCAAAGTCACTACAACAACCAAAATATCAGTTATTGGAACAAATACTCAATAATGTGCCTGAAGTTAAATATTTTAAATTCAACGCGAGCGAGAGTGTCATGCAACCGCAAGAGGCTAAACCATTCTCAGTATTCATATTTGACGACGTATCTTGTGAAAATCAAAATACAATAAGAAATTACTTCGCCATGGGTCGACATAACAACATAGATAGCATTTATATTGGTCAAACTTACAGCAAAATACCGAAACAGCTCATTAGAGACAATGCAAACATGTTAATTGTATTTAAACAGGATGAAACCAACCTAAAACACATATATTATGACCATGTAAGTGCGGATATGCCATTTGAACGATTTAAAGAGTTGTGTGGAAAGGCTTGGGCTGAAAAATATGGGTTTTTAACAATTATGAAGGAACAACCGCTAAACAATGGTCGATACAGGATAGGATTTGATAAATTTATACTAATACACTGATCATGATGTAAAACATTCATTGTTGTACAACACGTCTTGCTACAAACATGGTTAACCAAGAAAAGTTAATAAAGGAAATAAAATCACTTAGTGATTCTATTCGAGATAAAAACAGAGCATTAAAATTAGGTATTAGCGAAAGGGAGAAATTTCTTGAATCTACTTTTAAACCTATTACTGAACCCTTGAAACAATTAAACAAAAAATTTGCTAAACCCGTTTTGGAAGGAGATGCAATTGCACCTATTACAAAGTTTGAAAGAGAAAATGTAAAATCAGAAGATTTTAGTGATGAAGACCTGGAATCCTCTACATATAGTGGTTTTACCGGCGGAGAACCTGAAAGAGAGCTAGAATCACCAGACTATAGTGGTATAAGAGAATTATATGAAGTAAAAGCTAAAAGAGGACATGAAGATGTATCAACTGCTAGTGAAGAGGAAAAAGAAGAAGAAGCAAGGGAAGGTCCGTCAAACATAAGCTTGTTGAGTGAAAACATTCATAACAAAGGACCTTTAGGAAGGAAATACATGATAAAAATGTTAGCTGGAATAAATCCTAATAAAAACTACCATAGTTATGGAGTAAGATTAACAGAAGAAGGTTTAATGGTTGGTAATAGCCCGGTAAACATTGATGAAAATGATAATATTATTGTTGGTAATCAAAGATATAAGGGCACAAGAGGATTATTTGAATTATTATTTGAAAAAAAGCCTTTAGAATTGTTAGTTAAAGAAGAAGACATGGAAGCATATAAACAGATTTTGGAACACACCAATGCATACAGGATAAAATATTTAGCTGACCAACCAGTTTTTAGATCTAGGTCTTTAAAATATAGAGTATTTGTATCCAAGTTAATACCAACAACGAGAAGACAACCAATGCCGATAATGCCAAGAAAACCTGTAAAACGAAGGTTTGTGTCATCCACTTTGGATATAAGTGCTCCAGAACCAAGAAAAAGAAACAAATCTGTTACAGGTACAGGTTTAATGAAGAAACTATATAACACAAATGTGATTTATTACAATAATATCAATAAATTGGTGGATAGAATGAAACTAATACATGAAGCTAAAGAAGCGGGTCATACTGGATTGGAAAACGAATGGGTGGCTTTAGTGGATGAACTCCGAAACCGTGGGGTAATCTCATAAAAAATGCGTTACTCGCTAGATTACTATTCAGTTGCACCATGAGTGTCGACAAGTTCGGACGTTACTCCTCGGATGGGTTATATTACGCAAATAATTTAAAAAGAGGAGCTGGTTTACCACAAACACCTGATGGGGATTATGATATAACTAATAAAAGGTTAAAAAACATAAAAGATCCCACAGATGAAAACGATGCAATAAATTTAAAAGTATTAAAAGAAAAGATATCACCAACATTAAGACTACAGAAAAACACATATGACGCAGGTAATCATAGAATTGTCAATGTTGGTAAGCCAAATCAAAACGCTGATGCAATAAACAAAGGTTATTTATCATCAGAATTAAAAAATACGTTAAAATTCAATGGAAAAACGTATACTGCTGAAAATAAACGTATATCCAACGTAGATGACCCTAAAGATGCAAAAGACAGCGTAAATAGACGCTATTTACATTCATTAATACCTGAAAAGACAAAAGATGGTTTTTCTTTTTATAAATTTGTTATTAACGATATAGGTTATCCGAAAAATGAAAATGATGCTGTAAATTTAAAATATATAAAAGATCATTGTATTACACGTGATGTAGGAGTTATTGATTGTCTAGGTAATTGTTTAGCGAATGTTAAAGATGGTTCGGCACCATCAGATGGTGCAACAGTGGGTCAAATGAAGGAAACTTTAAAGCAAGAAACATCTGGATTTGTAAAACAGGATCAAGTAGTATCACGGTCGGGTGATGTGTTTGTACAAGGAAATGAAAAGTTTATTTTACTTGAACAAAAAATAATGTTTGGGATTGCAAAGACATGAAATTATCAAATGCGCATTTAGCTACAGATGCTCATGATGTTCCGATTTTATCACAAGTTTTACATACTAATCCAAACAATTATCATAGAAGTTGGTTGGGTACAAATAGAAGAATAATTGACATATTTCCAGGTATCGATGATTACGATTGTGTTGTAGTAAAACAATCTTTAATATTAGACAAACCAAAAGGTAGTACTTTCAATGCGAAAAATAAGAAAATAGGTAATTTGGCACAAGGAACAGATCCAAAGGATGCTGCAACTGTAGGACAAACATTACAATATGATAGTGCAAATCAAGAGTTTATTTATAATACCAAAAGATTTAAATTAATGGATGTAAATGATTATCAAAATATATTAATTGCAGATCCAAATTCATTTAGCGGATTTAGAAAATTGTCTGGTGAGGAATTTATTCATAAAAATCATGTATTTAGAAATGAAGCAGACAGATCATTAATTAGTGCAGATTTAAAATATTTTAAATGTCCCGGGAATGATGCAAATGTAACTGATGAAGACTAAGAATTTGTATAAAAACTGATATGGGTTAGAAATCGGGACTAATATTATAAAAATGGGTTACACTCTAGAATGTTATTCAGTTGCACCATGAGTGTTGACAAGTTCGGACGGTATTCATCGGATGGATTATATTACTTTAATACTTTAAAAAGAGGTGTTGGATTACCACAAACACCTGATGGAGATTATGATATTAGTAATAAACGGTTAAAAAACATTAATGATCCCACAGATGAAAATGATGCAATAAATTTAAAAGTATTAAAAAAAGAGATAGTACCAACACTGAAATTAGATAAAAACACATATAACGCGGGTAATCATAGAATTTCCAACGTTGGTAAGCCAAATCAAAACGCTGATGCAATAAACAGAGGTTATTTATCATCGGAATTAAAGAATACGTTAAAATTTAATGGAAAAACGTATAATGCTGAAAATCGGCGTATATCCAACGTAGCAGACCCTGTAGATGAAAAAGACAGCATAAATAGACGCTATTTACATTCTATAATACCTGAAAAGACAAAAGATGGGTTTTCTTTTTATAAATTTGTTATTAACGATATAGGTTATCCAAAAAATGAAAATGATGCTGTAAATTTAAAATACATCAAAGATCATTGTATTACACGTGATGTAGGAGTTATTGACTGTCTTGGTAATTGTTTAGCGAATGTAAAAGATGGTTTTGCACCATCAGATGGTGCATCGGTGGGTCAAATGAAGGAAACTTTAAAACAAGAAACCTCCGGTTTTGTGAAACAAAACCAAGTAGTAACACGTCAAGGAGATGTATTTGTACAAGGAAATAAAAAGTTTACTTTACTTGAAGAAAACAATTATGTTTGGGATGGTAAAGGAAAGTTATTGACAAATTTAGGTATTGGTGAAAAGCCTGGTGATGCTGTTACTTATGAACAGATAATACAATTAGAGCCAACTGGAAAAAAATGGTGGAATTGTGATAACAAACGATTAACAAATGTTGCAGACCCTGATTATGCCGATAACGCTGTAACTGTTAATTTTCTTGTTAAAGTAATAGGTAATTTATTATTTGATATGCATAATTATATTGTAGCAGGACAACATAAACCTATTGACGAAAAAATGAGAAATACATGGATTAAACAAGAAATTCTTTATAAATATTTTTTTAATCATAATACACAAAAGTTTAGATCATCAGATTGGGGTACTTTTGATATTTAATTAAATAACACCATATATTACATCATTTATGTGCAACCTGTCATAGAGGTAACACATGGGTTACGCTTTTCGAATATAAAAGACAATCATGGCGTTTCATTACACCAGTCCATATCGAGACACTATACGGAAAGGAGGCGGTATCACGTCCACAGCGGTTTCTCTGTTAAGTAAAGCTTTAAATCGTATTCCAGTAGGATCTATCGTAAACAGAGCAATAGACGCTTTACCATACGAATTTCATATACCGGGAGGTTATCAGTATTGCGGACCAGGAACTAAATTGAAAAAACGACTGGAAAGAGGTGATCCAGGCATAAATAAGTTAGATCAGGCTTGTAAAGAACACGATATCGCATATTCCACGTTTACCGATTCAAAAAATAGGTCAATCGCTGATAAAAAGCTAGCGAATATAGCTTGGCAACGAGTAAAGTCTAGTGACGCTAGTATTGCGGAAAAAGCAGCAGCTTTAGCGGTAACAGCAGGTATGAAGGCTAAAACAGCGGTAGGAGGTGGAAAAAGGAGGGGTAAGAATAAAAAAGGATCAAGCAAGAGAAAACATGGTGGTAATATTAGACTAAAAAGACGTTCTCTGAGGAAAAATAATAAAAAACCGACAATATGGTCAATGGTAAAAAACGGGGCTGGTCTATACCTAAGACCGTATCGTGCATATTAAATAAAAGAAATCAATTGGTTATACCGCATAAAGCGTTGACTAATGTTGAATTATTTAAATATATTTCCTGTTTAAAAATACCATTTTTCCGCGGAGTATTTATGAAAGACAGTTTACCAAAGAAAATATGGAAAAATGAGACTGGAATCGTAAATTTGGATAATACTGAAGGGCCCGGCACCCATTGGGTGTGTTATAAGAAACTAAATAGTAATGTATATTATTTTGATAGTTTTGGAAATTTGCCACCACCTAAAGAACTTGAACATTACTTTAAATCTGCTAAAAACATATATTACAACTATAAAAGAGAACAACCTGATAATACTTCAATATGCGGCCATTTATGTTTGGAATTCCTAGCTAAAAGTATCAGTCACTATTGAGATGTCTTCCTATACGGTATCATTAACAGGAAAATCGTCCACTTTACGAAGTATCCTTTTTCCAGCGTTACGCTTGCAAAAAGGAAGATTTTGGGAGGCAGCACTGTTGGATTTTACAACTTACAACTCTATTCCCAATGTTACGGAAGGTAAAAATAACTTATTGCATTATTATAAAGGAAAAGATGCCAGTGGTAAGTTAACAGACTTAGAAGAGTGCAGTTTACCCACAGGTTCTTATGAAATTGATCATATTAATGAATTTTTGCAAAATAAAATGGGAAAAGACAATATATCGCTAAAAGGTAATAATAATACAATGAAAGCTGAGCTTACTTCAAAATATTATATAGATTTCACTAAGCCAAACTCAATTGGTGATTTATTAGGATTTCCCAAAGATGGAGCAATTTTAGAACCAAATAAAACACATTCCGGTAAACAAACTGTAACAATATTAAAAGTCAATAGTATAGACATAACTTGTAACATTATACAAGGAGCTTACAGAGATGGAGCAAATACTCATATAATACATACTTTTTACCCCAGTGTACCACCTGGATTTAAAATTGTTGAAAAGCCGCAAAACCTGGTATATCTACCTTTGAACACCACTTTCATTTCAGACATCGTGTTGAACGTATTGGATCAAGACGGTAACTTGATAGATTTCCGAGAAGAGCCTATTACGGTTAGATTACATTTAAAATCAACACTTTAATACAAAATCATGGGTTTAACATTTAAAAGCGAACAACCTACGGGAATCCGCATTAGTAGCTCTTCAGCTGTGGAGGAGTTAACACGCGAGAACATTCGTTTCTTAGAGAGAATTGGATTAAAAGTAACCGATAATGGATATACTGGATATAGCTCAGGGTCCAACATTCGACGAAACCCTATGGGAAAAAGAATATCACACCCACAACCCTTACACTTCATCAAAATTAAACAATAACGATGAAATTCGTATTCCCATACAAAATCAAGACATTTACACACTACCATGTGAAAGTTACTTGTATATTGAAGGAAAAGTTACTAAAAAGGACGGTACTACTACTGGTACAACAGTTCCATTTATAAATAATCCCATGGCTTTCCTGTTTGATGAAATTAGATATGAAATATCAGGTGTAACAGTTGATTCTACTAAAAAAGTAGGTATTGCAACAACTTTAAAGGGATTAACATCTATATCACCTAATGAAACCAATTTAATACAACCTGCAGGATAGGTTTTACCTGCAAAAGACACAATCACTCCAGATACAAATGGAAATTTTGATTTTCATATTCCGTTACGTTTGTTGCTTGGTTTTGCTGAAGATTATAGGAAAATAATATTAAACGTTAAACAAGAATTAGTTTTGTTGAGATCTTCAAACGATAAAGATATTATTAAAGCTCCAGACGGTACAACAGATGCAACTTTAGAATGGAAATTAACATTAGACAAAATTGTATGGAGAATTCCACATGTAAAATTAGCTGACGAGCATAGAATGCTACTATTAAGAAAGTTAAAGGCTGATCGTGATATTGTAATTCCTTTTAGAAGTTGGGAATTTCATGAACATCCCAGCTTGCCAACTACGGATCGACACACTTGGACAGTTAAAACATCTAATTATGTGGAACGAGCCAGGTATATTATATTTGGTTTACAAACAGGCAGAAGAGACACCATCACCAAACATGCAGGCCAATTTGATCATTGCAACTTGAAAAATATTAAAGTTTATTTAAATTCACAATTTTTTCCATACGATAATTTAAATGTGTCATTCGCTAATAAAAAGTACAGCATATTGTACGATATGTATGCAAGATTCCAAAGTTCATATTATGGTAAAACGAATGCACCTTTACTATCACCAGAAAAATACTTAGATGGTTACCCTATAGTTGTAATCGATTGTTCTAAACAAAATGAATCGGTAAAATCATCAAGTGTAGATATAAAAATAGAAATGGAATTCAACGCGCCTATATCGGCTAATACAACTGCATACTGTTTAATTCTACATGATAAAATCGTAACATACACACCTTTAACTGGAATTGTTAAAAATGTATTGTAAAAGACCGGTTTTCCTACATTCCAATGCATTCCGCGAGTATAAAAGCAGAGCGTTCAGCTCGCTCCTCATCAGTTTGTTGCCTGTTGTTGTATGGGTAGCATCTTATTCAATATGGTTTCTCCTAGTGGTACACAAGAAAATGTAGTAGATATTGAGAAGGAGATATCCGACTTTTTAGATCTTCAAGGTCAACCGGAGGGAGATGAACACATTGCTTGCGGACAACTCCACGCCAGTAATAATGTTGAGGAAAAAGGTAAAAGAAGAAAGAATGCACACAAGAGGAAAAGGGATATTGAAGATAATATTTCTCCTAACATATTAAGTGAGGTATTCTTGCGAATATTTTACCCAATCTCTTCCAGTTTGGACAAAAGTGTTTTAATCGGTGTTATGAAATCTACAGATTATTCCCCTACTGTAATTTTAACTCATGGACCCAAAATGATTTTGTTTACGGACACTGCTTGGGAATCGTTTATGAAACACTTGCATCTGCTAGAATGCTATTTAAGTAGTAACATGTTTGGAAGAAAGACAAGAGTAGGCCTTTTGGATTCAAATGTGGAAATCGATATTGTTAAACATCGTGGTGATCATCAGTTGCGGTTTAGAGATACAACAAGACATGATAACAAGATTCAACTTAATCGAGAAGAGTTTTTTATTCTAACTTGTGCAACTGAACCAATAACGAGATACTTGAGACAACTGGTGTTTTCAAGTTCAATTATTAAAGATTATCTGGAAGACACTTTGGACAAACAACCGGACGCACCTATATTGTACGGACCTGTAGATACTTCTATATTCAATAGGGTTCCTCATGAAGTACAAATGTGGAGACAATTGGAAAAGTACGCTCAACTACATAAGAAATCAGTAAAACGTGAAAAAGAGGAAGAAGAAGAAGGAGGAGAAGAATCAAGTGTTAGTGATGAAAATGAAAACAAGGAAAATGTAAAGATGGAAACCTAAATGACAATTAACTACACAGCAATGGTTAATTTTTAAAACAATATCAAACACTTTGTGGGGTTAGGCCTACCGGGGACGGTGCCCACGTTAAATATACACCAACGCGCCAACAACTGTACGGCCGGGTATAAAAGTCGTACCTACCGTGGTGTGGAAATCAGTTGACCTTTGGACTTCGTCATGAGCAGACGAGTGATCTTCGCAATGGAGAAGGAAGAAGAACAAGTAAAGTCCAAACCTGGTATAATTGAGTTCCAAGCGTTTCGGGGTAATGATGATAGATTTATCATAAAAGAACTTGTGTTTTTCGACATCAATACAAGTGTTCCTTATTCGTTTTTATTTAAACCACCATGTTCTTATTCATCTTTAACTAGTAAAGCCGCTACTACCAACAGATGGATTTCAAAACACTTCCATCATATCGATTGGTATGATGGTTTTACAAGTTACACGGACTTGTATCACATTATGCATCACTTTTCAGACAAGTTTACCAATATTTACACAAAGGGGCTGGAAAAGAAAAGATGGATCGAAGGATTTACTCATGTTCCGGTTAATGATGTGGATTTGGATAAAAACTACAAGTATACGATGGAAAATGTTTGTATTTGTACTAAAAGTCCAGAACATGAAAAAGATAGACATTGCGCTTTAAAAAACGCCTATAAACTCGCATCTTACCTTCAAAGTGGGGAAATGGGGAGTGGTGGGGGTAGCGGGGGTTATATAAGTGAGGAGCAGACCGGGACCTGGCATGAGTATTACTCGAGATTCCGAGACGACAACATCTCCCAGCAAGAAGACGAAGAAGACGATCTATAACTTGACCATGGCATCTCACCAGTTCCTGCAAACTTTGGTTGAGCAGTTCAATGCTCACTCCAAATCTACCATACTACCCGTCAAGAAGTGTTCCGAACTTAAAGACGAGAAGCACTACATTATCCACGCCATGAAGAAGATGGAGACTACAGTTGGAGAGGCCATCTGCTGCAGTCTTAGCGAGGCACCGTTCACTCCGGGGGATGAGCCCAAGTTCCAAGTCTACCTGCCGAAACGGTTCGTCCATCTCCTCCAGAACGAGGATCTGCGCTCCATCCAACCCGGCTGTCTCTACCTGGTTTCCCACGGTTGCACGGGTAGCAATTCCACCGAGTTGACCATCCACATCGCCGACAAGCAGCAGTGTTAGATTTAAGTTTTACTGTTGTACATATGTTATTGTATTGTTTTATAAATAAATAAACCATAAAAGACAAAAAATGCAACATATCAATATGTGAAGTTTGTCACATATTGATATGTTGCATTTTTTTTTAAACTTCGCAGGTGACCTTGACCTTTGACCTTTGCATTTCACAGTTACCTCCACCACCACGCTACAAGTCAAACCTGCTTGAATGCAAAACACCCCCACCACTTTTTCATATACCTCCAAGTGCTGTGCCTCGTCTTCATTTCAACTCCAGCAGCCAACCTAACAACATCAGTATGTCTCTGAACGTAAGCTGTGCCAGCTATGAGGAGGTGACGATCAAAACGCAACAGGAGCTGAACGACTTGTACAAGGAGTTGCAGCTGATGGTGGCAAGAGGCTACCGTATAAACGTGCAAGTCTACGCTTGCAATATACGGAATCTTCGGCAGCCGAAGGAAGAGCCTGGACATTCCTCTTCAACGACAGCTTCCTCACCGGCGTCAATGAAGACCGAACCAGACAACTTGGATTACTTCAGCTGACTAGCGGTTGTCTTCCTTGTCCTTACAATTGTAGAATATGTTTATTTCTTCATTATATTAAAGAAGTAAAAAGAGCAAAGCCACCTATCTTGTTACTGACATATATGCTCAGTAACAAGATAGGGTTTTTTTAAAACACAATTTGAATGACCTTGAAACTTCCCCCTCCACTGATTCGCTACCCCCACCACTTCACTGTTGATATACATGAGACAACATAATTAGATACCTCATTCCTTCTTCAACAGCCAAACCTACAACATCAACAATGGCTAACCTACCAACAGATGAAAGATGTCCTCACGCATGCTGTGACTTCGTACACAAGTTAGAGAAGAGGATGCAAGAGAGGGCGATAAGAAGAAAGCAGATCCACTCAGAAAATATCATGATAGTAAACGGCTATCTTTTGTTGTTCGGCCTTATCATGGTTGTACTTTTCATACTGTATGGCATAGTCACATGTGTCGGCAAGGTTGCAGAAGAAAACGCTCGCCACCATCAATTGGAAAGTTTCAATGTTACTTTCTAGGTTTTCCTTTTTTAAAACTCCATTTGGATGACCTTGAACTTTCCCCCTCCACTCCTTCCTTTTTAAAACCCAATTTAAATGACCTTGAAATTTCCCCCTCTACTTTTCGATAATGTTACAACTGACTGCAGCTCACCTCATTCCTTGCTTAGCTGCCATGGCGGAAGGAACTCTTTCTCAAGTTGACTCCACTACGGACGAAGCATTTCCCTTGCGGTGGACTGTTCATTTACAGGATGCGACAGAAGTGGAAGTCTTGTATCAAAAATTACTCAATGTATTCAACGGGAACCCTGGACCTCTTGAATGTAGAATGGATTTGAATTTTGATGCAACCAGGGTCGGCACAGAACCTTCAACTTCAAGCCACCCTCAGCAACGAGATTTTACACATTTATACACTCCAATATCACCGGAAGGTGTAACTGTCTGCGAGGCTGACTCAACTACACGTTACGTTCAGCCGAAGCCTTGGGTGTTGATTATTAACAATGTGTACAAAGTGGATTTGGTATGTAATAGATTAAAGGAGTTGATGGTACAAGATCCAGGCCTGCGCTTTCAAATAGATATACATTTCATCTGGAGAGCACCTGCGCGGGGCTCTTCGTCTGACAGCTCTCCAAGTACGACGGACGAGGAGGACGACTAGTCATTTTTTTAAAACTCCGTTTGAATGACCTTGACCTTTCCCCCTTCACTGAGTTTATTTAAGGTGCACTCTCACTGACTCTAGCATCATTTCATCGCGCACCTTCACCGCAGCAACATGGAGAGCCAACTCAACTACTGTTGCGAACAGAAATGTTTTTCATGGCCAAATGACATTGATGTGGTGGATGGCTTGGCTTGTAGAACATGTGAAGCTTTTGGTCAGTGCATGTGTAAGTGCAAGTCTTGGAAGAAGCCGAAAGCGAAGTTGAAGACATTCCATGTGTACCAAATGAGAGGGCATAAGTACACTTGTTGCCCTGAACGTTGCATTGAATTCAAACTAAAACAGCTAACTGGCTGCAAATTGTGCAACAATCATTTTGCAGGTTTTTGCAAACATTATTTAGGAGCGTGTCAATACAGATCAACTTGGCATACCGAAGCACTCACTATCAATGAAATGGCTATAGACTCACAAGAGTAGTCTTTCTACTCTTTGACTTTTTTAAAACTCCGTTTGAATGACCTTGAAATTTCCCCCACCACTTCCCCATATATCTAGAGTACGCAGGGCCCGGAGGTCAGTCGCTAGGCGGCTGTCGTAGGATGCACATCCGTGTTGTGCAGTCTGCTGTGCAGTTTTGATTTTAACCAGTTCAAGGTCACCACACTTAAACTCTGGCGAAAATGTCAAGCTGTTAAACACAATCCTAAGCCCCAGGTTCACAGTCAACCTCAAGGTCATCCCACTTTAACATGTAAATTTAAGGTAGCACCAAAACGGTGCTACCTGGCTTGACATTTTCAAGTTTCCCGAGGTCATCGCAGTTTCCCCCACCACTTCCCATATACCTAGAGTGCACGAGGCCGGACAGTCAGTCGCTCGGTGTCTGTCGTAGGGTGCACATCGCGGTTGCTACTCCGATTCCTGACAATTTCAGGTAGTTCAAGGTCACCACACTTAAACTCTGGTAAATACACATTAAACAGTTGTACTAAGAGTAAATTTTTCTAAGTGTTGACTCAAATCTGAAGATTCTTTAGATACATCTTTAAAAACAATCCTAAGTCTCAAATTTACAGTCAACCTCAAGGTCATCACACTTTAACATGTAAATTTAAGGTAGCACCGAAACAGTGCTACCTGACTTGGCATTTTTAAGTTTCCCAAGATCATCGCAATTCCCCCACCACTTCCCATATACCTAGAGTGCGCGGAGCCGAACAGCCAGTCGCTCGGTGTCTGTCTTAGGGTGCGCATCGCGGTTGCAGTAATGGTCGAATGGGGGCTTCTGGGTCAGTTCAAGGTCACCCGAGCGGTGTCACATGACGGTTTAGGCAGAGTCACGTTGCAAACTTCAAGTTTCCTCAGCACTTTTGCTGTTTCTCATCGCAATTTCGCTCCAAGTTGTCAAGGTCATGGTAACTGTGACTGAAACTCGGAGCGTAGTGCGAGAAACAGCAAAAGTGCCAAAAAATTTTAGGTTTCAGCGTGACCTTGACCTTTGTGACATCGATGACGTCATCTTGGTGACGTAAGGGGTGATGACGTCATCAGCACGTCATTTTTGTGACGTCATGGGTGTGACGTCAAGGAAGTGACGTCATTGGTGATGACGTCATCTATGATGCAATCGATGACGTCATCAATGAGGTCATTGACCTCGATGACGTCATCGATGACGTCATCCCTCAGGTGACCTTGAACTGAGCCAAAAGCCCCCATTCCCCACTACTCACAGAAATTGCTTGAATTGATGCTGGTGTCTAGATGGTGTCGAGATGTACAATCTGTAGAAGTACCGCCGGAAGCGCCGTGCCGGTATATAATTTAAAGTATAGTTATAAATATCCTAACCGACTCAAATTTTTCATTTTTATTATTTTTTACAGTACAAAACTGACATTCATTTGTTCTAAATTAGACTGTATACCGGGTTCGGGTGCCTACTCGTGTCCTGATTTCATATCTTTGGCGTACGGACACACATCTTACACTTCTTGGTTTTAGGGGTAATATAATCTAGTTTATCCCACTTAAATGTTGATACTTAAACTCATCTGGTTGACAAAAATTCAGTGTAGGTACTTATAACGCAACTAATAAAACAAATCACAATGACCCAAAGAAATTGCCACAATCGGCCTCTCTGGATTGGGAGCGAAGGCTTAAATAAGTTCCATAGACCACATAAAGTATTAATTTTCCCTTTTCCGGATTATCTATCTACTTGCAACAACATACGGTAAATTTAAATTAAATAATTTTGTTTTAATTTGTGTCCTAGTTCTTGTTTCTCCTACGAGCATATGTTTACTTAATAATATATAGATTATAATCCTCACAAACGTGTTTATGACCATTAAACAAATTTTGTATTAATTTAAAATGTATATATATCAAGAAGCTCGGTGCACAAACATAATTCGTAATACAAAATTCAGGATAGCTTTTTAAATAACCTTGAAAATATCTGTTTCTTCAACTGTAAATACCCCCCGTCGCAGCAGACCTGCGTACTCAGCGAATTTCCAAATTAGTAATATTAATTTTGACCACATAAAACTGTAAACCAAATAAATCACATGCTCATAAATGGGGAAATAAATGTCTATTCTCCTTATGATAAATATAGGGAAAGAGTATGCAAGTATGCTGCCATGGGGAACACTAAAAGTAGGTTTTAATAATGAAAAAAAAATTATTTCGACCATATGAAGCTATTTACTAAGTTTCATCAATATCTGTCCATTGCTAAAGAAGTTTGCCTATTCTCCATATGATTAACATGGGAAAAGAGTATGCAGGTTTGCTGCCATGATAAGCACCAAAACCAAAATTTTTTACCATAAATGGATGAATCTCAACCAAATGAAGCTGAATTCCAAGTTTTCATCGAAAAATATTGGTTAATAAATGAAATAATAACACATCCCATTTCTCCATAAGATTAACATTGGAGCCCCAAAAATACAATGTACTGTCTTTAGACTTTTGAATATCTCGGTAACCAATGGAGATAGAGCAAAGCTTCAATATACTAAATTGTGTGTTTTTTTGAACTAAATCCAATAGTCAAAATAAAAATTTAAAATTTTAAAAAATTACATATGAAAAATGCAAAAACCCCATTTTTGGGGTACAAAACCCCCCAAAACTAACCCCTTCCGGTAGGTAGATATGTCTGGTTTACGAACTCATCCGAATAAATGTAGGATTACATATCTCTACCAAATTTGGTGTCGATCGGACCATTTTTACGAGAGTTATCGTGTCTAGGGACACATATATACGTATATACATATATACATATATATATATATATAAATTTTAATGACTATTATTTTTGGTCTCTGGGCACCTCAAAACGAAAAGTAACATGGTCCCGGGCTTAGGTCTTACCATGAGACCTACGGTAATAGCTTATTCCCTATGGGAAATTCGCTAAAAAGAATTAGGCCTAATCTTAGTTGATACATTAATTTCACAACTCAATCGCCAATTCAACTACGAGAACCATCTAGAGTCTAGGACCTCGACACGACTGCTTCGTCCCTACCGCCACAGCCTTTATCATCATCGTCGTCGTCGCCGCCGCCACTTCAAACACGCCGCTCCCTCGTGTCGTCGACCGCCCGGGCTTCTGATTGGTCATCCCTCTCCCCACTGGCTTCCCTTGGACTTCCCTTGCAATGTTTTGTCGTCACTCGTCGTCAGTCTACCCAGCGATGACCCAGTCTAGTGCCGGTGGTCACAAGGGTTGTCTCGGGCCCAGCGTCAGGTTTTACTTTTTCGTATTTGTAGTGTTTGTAGTGCATCATAAAAGTGTATTTTATTTGCTGTTTTCTGCGAGTATTTTGTGATAGTGTCGTTATACCACAGAGAAGAATTATCAAAGGAAACACATAATTTCTTTCATTCGGTTCTTGGATGGGTTCTTGTAGCTTTTGTGATTTGTTTCCCCAGTATTAAGACTAGCAAGAATTTTATGACTTGACAATTCCTTTTCTGTGGTTGGTTAGATATACGCCCGGCAGGTGTCTAGATTTCTGTGTTGTGAATGTTTGTTTTTGTGTGGTTTTTAGTGAGTTTCCGAGTATAGTAGATTACAACGCAAGCTCCTTTGTGCTGCTGATGGAAGTTAAATGGCGTATTTCTAATATTTGGACTGGAAACAATGAGGTAAGAATCACCGGTAACTTAATTAGGGTAAGAATTAAAATCTCAAAATTTTATTTCATTGGCATTGGCTTAGGCCCAGTAATTTTTCTAGACTAGCTTTTCTGGAGAGCTAAAGCATAGAAAAACTAGCCAGGTACCTGGTTAGTTTTTCTGTGGCTAAACCTTTGAAAGTTTTCATTCCAAACCCCCTCCCTCCCTCCAATCCGTAACCCCAACCCCACCAATGCAATGACGTCATCAAGACGACAGCCGATCCACCTTTCTCACCGACATTGGTCTATCGAGAGGTGCCAACCCCTGGACAACGTGTAGGAGAGGCAGGATTGACGCTGTTTGCGCTACCGGAAGTGTCGGTATTTAAGGGGGATTTTTGTGATTTAGATGTGAATTTTTGGATTGGGGGGGGGGGGGGAGAAGGGAAATTGTATCACAGTACCAGATTTATAATATTGGATTTCAAGCTGTATGGGGGGGGTGTGTTGATACATAAAATATTGCCCTTAATTTAATTATTTTTTCGTTTTCTATCCACTACAATTTGCCCTTGACTTTCAGCTCACACACTCCTCGTTACACGTACTCAGCTACTCGTTAGCAGCTTCGATCAGTGGCAGTTTCAAATTGCCATTCATGGACCCTATTATTTTGTGTTATGTTAACAATGACGAATCGAGAGAAATATTTGGTTTTTGAGGGGCGAACCGAGAACCCCCTTCGTGGATTGACTCAACTCTGTATGGTAGTGCTATGCTAAGAACGAACAAGTCTTAACTTATTTTAATTTAGGCATAGGTTATTTTATTATACTTCTAACTTATCAATTTTAATCCAAAGTACGCGACAAAATGAAATAGTAGACTATTCTTATACTCAAAGTAGACAAACTTAATGTTAGGCCTATAGTCTACTTTTGTATACAACTTAAACAAGAGGATTAGGCTATTTTACCCGTACCTAGTTATTTTTATAAAAAATAACGTAACGTTAGCATAAGTAACGTTAGTTGCCATAACTTGTAACTTTTGTAGGGCCTAAAGTGTTAGGGCCTATTGAGCGATCCTTGACTTAAATTAAGTTTTATGAATAGCCTATTAATCTATATAAATAAATCACAATCCCTTTTTTTGATGGGACTCCATAACTCGAGAACGAGTGCACCAAATTGAACGATTCTTTTTTTGTTGTGTTCCTTAATGCCAGGGGAAGGTTTGTGTGAAAGAAAATTTTTAATCCACCCAACCATTATTTAGTCATTTTGCTTTAAAAATTATAAAAAATGCCTTTAAATTAACATTGGTGGAAAATGCTTTTATTAAACTGTGAGATACAAAAGAGATCATTTCCAATTACAAAGAAACTATCATGATTAAATATCAATCAAATACATTTAATGAAACATAACATACTTAGTATATGGCGAAAGGTTTTCCCCAAATGAGAAAAAGGGTTTATTTTTATAATTCGTGAACAAATAATATAAGGATTTGTGGGACAACGTTCTCCTGTAGTCTTATCCCAAACCATTAACAATCTATCCGCTAGATGGCAGCACCTGCTATTTGAAAATTTCCAATGCCATTTGGTTTGATCATATGTAAGAAATACTAAGATGTGAATGAGTTAAAAATCGTGTGTTTATTTGTTTACATTTTGGTGTTTGTTGTGTAAAGTCATATTTAACCACAATCACAAAAGAAAACTACCGTATTTGTTTGTTATAATGCCACCAATCAGACGTGCTAACTTAGGCCGCAGAACTCGGCATGCTGTAAATGCTAGAAATATACGATTAAGTCAACGAGAGGTGCAAAATGATATTTAAAGGAATCGCCGACATCAAGATAGACCTAGAAATGCCTAGACCTAGGTGCCTCATCGAGCCGCCTTCAATTATAACGTAGCAATTGCTTACAATTTACTACAGATCGTAACTATTGGATCAATGCCACATACAGAGAAGCCTGTCAACATTTGGGATTGTTAGAGAATGATACTCACTGGGACAATACGCTCGAAGATGCAGTGATTTCGTCAAATGCTAAACAGATACGGACATTGTTTTCTATAATTTTGTCTACATGCTTCCCATCAAACCCGATTGATATATGGAACAAATATAAGGATCATATGGCTGAAGATATATTGCATCAGATGCGACTTAGAACAACCAATGAAGACTTGCAAATAAACGAAGAACTTCATAATGAAGCATTAATTTTAATTTAGGACATGTGCTTGCAGATTGCCAACAAAAGATTGGTACATTTAGGAATGATAAAGCCCAATCGCCCAATGCACGATGCATTTAATCAAGAGTTGAGGCGTGAAACCCAATACGATTCCGAGGCATTAAGAGAAACCGTTCAAAGAAAAATCCCACTTTTAAATCAACAACAAAAATATGTCTATGATACCCTTATGAACGTAGTGAACAATGAAACCGGTGGAATCTTTTTCTTAGATGCTCCTGATGGAGGAACTGGGAAAACTTTTTTAATCTTATTAATTTTGGCAACAATCCGATCGCAAAATAGAACCGCACTTGCACTTGCTTCATCACGCATTGAAGCTACGTTGCTGGAAGGTGGTCGAACAGCTCATTCAGCACTTAAGTTGCCTTTGAATATGAAAACTATTGAAACTCCAATGTGCAACCTTTCGAGGAATCCTACGATGACCGAAGTGTTGCTGAAAAGCAAATTGATCGTTTGGGATGAATGTACGATGGCACACAAAAAATATTTAGAGGCATTAGACCGCACGATGCAAGATTTGCGAAACAACCAAAATCTATTTGGTGGAGCGATGATTCTATTAGCAGGAGATTTTAGACAAACTTTGCCAGTGATTCCAAGGTCAACGCCAGTTGATGAAATTAACGCATGTTTGAAGTCGTCCATTTTTTGGAAACACGTCAAAACACTCAAATTAAATAATAACATGCGAGTAGAGTTACAGAACGATCAATCTGGCGAAGTCTTTTCCAAACAATTGCTAGAAATTGGAAATGGTAAAATACCTGTTGACACATTGTCTGGATGCATTACATTCCCTGCCAATTTTTGTAACTTTACAAAATCAACAAACGAACTTATCGAGATGGTGTTCTCAAACATAGTTGAAAACTACAAGAATCATGTTTGGTTAAGCGGACGAGTTATTTTAGCTGCAAAGAATGTTGATGTCAAAGAAATTAATATTAATATTCAAAATAAGATACCCAGTGGATTGGTGACATACAAATCTGTTGATTCTGTTAATAACCAAGATGATATTTTTAATTATCCAACAGAGTTTTTAAATTCACTTGAATTGCCGGGATTACCACCTCACAATCTTCAATTAAAAGTGGGGTCGGCAATCATCATTTTAGAAACATAAACCAGCCACGCCTTTGTAATGGCAATCGGCTTACAGTAAAAAGTTTAATGAACAATGTCATCGAAGCCACAATATTACAAGGGAAGTACAGAGGCGAAGACGTGTTGATTCCACGGATTCCTATGATACCAAACGACATGCCATTTGACTTTAAGCGGTTGCAATTTCCAGTACGACTTGCATTTGAAATGTCGATAAATAAATCGCAAGGGCAGTCGTTGAGTGTTTGTGGCATCAATTTGGAAAATCCATGCTTTTCACAGGGCCAACTCTATGTCGCATGTTCCCGTATCGGAAACCCATCAAACTTATTTATTTATGCGCCAGAAAACAAGACTAATAATATGTTGTATACCAAAAAGCATTACAATAAACGAAATTGTTTTTTTATATATTTATTCCATTTCACATTTAATATTCACATTAACGACAGGACAACGTCTGTCGGGTCATCTAGTCTTTTATAGGAACATAGGTAGGTACATGTATGTAATTACTGTCCCATTTCCTAATAATTTTTTCATCCTACTCTTGAAAATGGCTGTTTTTCCTCTTCATGCAAATACACCCAACATTGCTATCGCAATATCGCATTCATAGTTGGTTCGCGAGCGCCACCAATAGGCTACTATTCTTCAACAACTCGATATTCTACGGTATTTAATCTTTTTATACAGGCTATTAAGGTCTAATGCAGCGTAACAGATTTTTTTATAAATTCAAATAAACTTCAACCCATTAGCCTGCCTAAAGTTACCGGTAACGGAAGACTAGCTACCTTTGTTCTAAATACTGTAATACCTAACTTATGAGGTATTGAGTTATTTTAACAATAAACTTACCTAATTCACTTCTCAGCCTTCCGCTAATTCAAAACACTCACAAGTCTCTGACTGACACAACCTAACTGAACTGATGGCGACGGCACAGCTAACATAACCTCAACCTGCAGTTTCGGCGCGAATGTTGTTATGATTCAGTCAACAGTAGTGGTGTTCCAACACTCATTACCCTCAGCTCCGACTAAAATTACCCTTTCACCATGAAATTACCTTTGAATAGTAAAGTCAAATAATATCAATGGTTAAACCGTGTAGGCCCAAGCTTACTTATAATTTCTTTTTCCAGTACACAACTATACCGATGATATAGGCCTACGTGAGGGAGAAGTGAGGATAAGAGATACCGTATGGGGGACGAAACTGCCTATATAAGAATTGGTTGTGTGTTCTTGTTTTATCATCACAATTAAAACAATTTTAAATATGGAATTACGGTTTGGATAAAAAAGTGCTACTTCACATATTTTAAAGCCATAATACTGTGGTTTGTCTTTTACCAACCTGATTTTAGCCTAAAGCGCTGTAGATATTTTTGGTTTACACATTGATTTTGGAAAGTGTCGTCCTAAAAAATCTATGTAAAAACATCGACGCCTACTGAGTGATCAAAAGAGATCAAATCATCAGTTAATTTTCTTTTGATATCACTAACTGGAAATGATTCAAAAATTGTTGGATTGGTTGTTTGATTAAAAAAAGAATAATGGTTCGCAAAATATAAATGCATGCTTTCTGTTTGAGCAGATTGTGTAGGCTTACAAAGTAGTTTAATTGCCTTTTTACCATAAAAGATTGATTACTCTCGAAATTACCCTGGACTATCAAAATTACCCTCAAATTCCCAGCGCTGTGAGACAGGCCTTAAAGCCCCGTTTACACGCTCCAATATATCGGTGCGATGTGATCGCTACCAACCATATCGTAGCGATAATCGGAGCGTGTAAACGGGAGATCGTAGCAATATATCGGGGTTGGACGAAAAATGAAAATTTCATTTTTCTGGCTAGATTGACAACGATATCGTAAGGTTGGAGCGAAAGGTTGGAACGTGTAAACAGCGCTCCAACTTAATCGATGCGATCAGTTCTGTAGTTGTAAACGGAACATCAATCTCCAATTATCGCTACGATATGGTTGGTACCGATCACATCGCACCGATATATCGTAGCGTGTAAACGGGGCTTCAATCTCCAATTTATTGCAACGATATGTTGGTGCAATCAGATCGCACCGATATATTGGAGCGTGTAAACGGGGCTTAAGCCCCGTTAACACGCTCCAATATATCGGTGCAATCTGATCGGTACCAACCATATCGTAGCGATAATCGGAGCGTGTAGACGGGAGATCGTACCAATATATCGAGGTTGGACGAAAAATGAAAATTTCATTTTTCTGGCTAGATTGACAACGATATCGCAAGGTTGGAGCGAAAGGTTGGAACGTGTAAACAGCGCTCCAACTTAATCGATGCGATCAGTTCTGTAGTTGTAAACGGAACATCAATCTCCAATTATCGCTACGATATGGTTGGTACCGATCACATCGCACCAATATATCGTAGCGTGTAAACGCGGCTTCAATCTCCAATTTATCGCACCGATATATCGATGCAATCTGATCGGCACCAACCATATCGTAGCGATAATCGGAGCGTGTAGACGGGAGATCGTACCAATATATCGAGGTTGGACGAAAAATGAAAATTTCATTTTTCTGGCTAGATTGACAACGATATCGCAAGGTTGGAGCGAAAGGTTGGAACGTGTAGGCTAAACAGCGCTCCAACTTAATCGATGCGATCAGTTCTGTAGTTGTAAACGGGACATCAATCTCCAATTATCGCTACGATATGGTTGGTACCGATCACATCGCACCAATATATCGTAGCGTGTAAACGCGGCTTCAATCTCCAATTTCTCGCACCGATATATTGGAGCGTGTAAACGGGGCTTTAGGTGGGGAGGCCCCGCATATGCCTAGTATTATAGGGGATAGGCTAGGTGGTTTTCCTCCCACATATCTTCTACTTTCCTCTAAATTACCCTTCAAAAAATATGATTCACTGGTGTATTTTGTTTACTGAACTTAAATTAAGGTCGAAACAAAATGTATAACTTTAATTCTTTAATACAGCAAGTAGCTTTAAGTACGAATTGTTTTACTCGTTATTACAACAACTTGATTTTATAGTTAGGCTATTTATATTATAGCACTGATCATACAAAACATAAGCATAGCATAGCCTTCATGTCAACTTAAATCTGGGGAGGTAATTTAGAATTCATAAAAATTTTTTGCCAACTTCTAGATGATTTTCACTCCTATACAATTGGAATATATCGTTGTTCTATTAATCAATTATCCTGGCAAATGAACCAAATATCAACTATTTGTCAGAAACAATGCTACACCAGTATGGCTTTGGTTTGGCTACACCTCTTCGATCCATCACGCACATCATACTAACCTAAAAATAAGCACCATAGAGTGCGTCAGTGTTTCACAGAAGGTGTCAAAGAATAAAATCCCGTATTTTATTTATTTATTTAAAATTAGAGTGAGTTATATTGAAGCACAATTTTTAATATATTTTTTTATAAAGTAAGCCTGCAAATTATACATTGTTGGGTATTTTCAAACTATGTAGTAGGCCCTAACTAAACGTATAGTTCGACGTCAACGAAAATTTCGGCCTTGTTAGTCCCTCTGGCTCCTGGATGTCCGGGTACACTAGAAACATCCACATCTGGAACAGAAAATCATACTAACATAATACGACAATACACCTAAAACTTCAATAAAAATGCCATAAGTTACCTAATATTGAAACTCCATCACAGGAGTATTGAGTTAAAGTTGTTAAAACTCTAAAAATAGTCTGCATTGATGCTGGGCGGGTGTTTTAAGAGATACATGTAATTGCATTTTGCCATTGTATAATGCAGTACCGTACTGGTAGGCCAGCCTTATGCCACACCACGTTTAGTTTTAGGAATATATGTAATAAATTGTTGTTAAATTTTTGTTAGATATGGACCTCGATGATAAGTAGTTAACTTATCGAGGCCAATATTTGTAATGTTCTAAATTTATAAATAAATAAAATTTTTACTTTTATAACACAAAACTGCAGTTAGGCTTAAGTTACTAGACATGCTAATGCAGTTAAGTTTTGTACAGCCACAGCCATTACAAATTGACATTATAACCTTAGTAAGTTTTACTTAGTAAAACCTTTTTGGAAGATAATTCAAAAGAGATATTTATTTTTGGTCCATACTCTATACAAACAAATATTTATAAGAGTAGGGCCTACTGTATTTTAAAAAGAATATATGAATGACCAATTATTAAGTTTTAATTAAAATCTGTATTATATTTTTATTGAATTACAGGAGGCTACCGGTATGTTGTTTTAATGAAGTCACATAATTGCTCTACTTTAATATGTCAAGTTAAAGTATTTTTTCTACATTGGACTACAGATAGATCTTAATTACAGTCGTTGTTTAAAATAGCTTTTAAAATTAATTACAATAACTCAATACTTCTGCATTATCATTCCTTCAGTTTTAAAAATTCATAATTAAAATCTTAAGCTTACGGTATTGGGTAAAATTACCTTAGCGCAAACTAGGAAATAAACCGCACACAATGGAACAAAGAAACATCCATTTTTCTACACTTTATTTTCCATTACGTCGCGTCTACTACATATTAAAATATGTACCTAAAATTTTATATTTTACATTTTTACTATTTTTTACCTTTAAGAGTCTTCATCACCTTTGGCAAAATATCCTTCGTACACTCTGATTTCCATTACAACTGTCCTAGTACAGTCAGGTGCGCCCAACTAGGGCGAGGGGTGAGGCGCGGGTACATTTCTAAAAACATCGGACTGCGACGTCCAACACACGCACGCGCAGACTCGCTACAATGAGAGTTCGGCCAGTCCGATGCTGCTGTAGTGTCGTCCTGTCTACATTTGAGTCCTGCACAGACCGGAGCGATACTCCGTGCGATACCAGAGCGGGCGCGATACTTTTTCTTGGAAATTCGCGTGCGATACCAGTGGGTCGTGCGATACCATGTTGTCTTATGGAGCCGCACCAAAGCGAACTGCGATACGCGATACTGAGGCGATCGCGATACTGTAGCGATGGTATCGCGGTAACGCTGCATGCACCATTCGCAGCGCTTTATCGCCGCGATACCATGCGGCCAAACCATGAACTACTCAGTTTTGTCTGTGATGTCAAACACAACAGCACAATAATGTCAATGTTTTCCTTTTCAATAATGTCAGCAATCAAACTCAGCAACTCGTCAAAACATTCCTGATTCATGTAGAATCTTTTGTCATCTTTTCGTAACTGGGGCATTAGCGTATGGTACTCGCCAAATTGCAGCCGTTCTTTATTTATGTCGTGTATCCTCATTTTTCTCTGTCTTTCGTTTTCTAGCACGGCTAGTAACAGCAACGATTCTTCTTCATCGGACGATGTCATGGTAAGTTAACACACTATAAGTACACTGGTAAGTACACTATACAAAAACAAACTGAGAGTCACACAGTCACCGCACCCTACGCTCCCCTGGTGTACTGGCTTCCCGCGAGTCTCTTTTTCCCGCTCTGGTGTGGAAGCACCTTTTCCCGCCGCGATATTATCGCTCAAGTATCGCAGATAAAATTCCAGGAAAGTATCGCGTCGCTCCAGCGATAAAGTATCGCTCCGGTCTGTGCAGGCCTTGAAGAGTATTTTAAATTATTATTAATACTAGGCTCAAACTTTTCCATTTCAATACAGCCGATTAAAATTTTACAGCGATTACAATTAATTAATGGTTTTCAATTATTATATTTGTGATAGCGTTTGAACGGAACCTCCGATTTAGATTTAATTTAGGTCAGGGGTGTAAGGCAGTATCTACTTGAATGAGTTCGCGAACCAGAATGATCAGACAATACAGTAACGAAACAAAATAAATAATTTTAAAATGATGGGACTAAAGCAATTATTTTCTTTAGAATAACCTGACGCAACGTATAGAGGCAACCCTCGCACACCAAAAACAATTAGTTGACACGAACTAACAAAGGACATAATCAACCTCTTGTAATGTATGCTAAATTGCGTATAGGGCATATATTGATAATTTTATTCGAACTAACCGAATTATGAAAGAGTTAAACGAGTTACACTCGTATACTTATAACTAGTAATATATTTAATTAAATAGCCTAATTAAAATTACCATTTTGTTTACTAATTGCTTGGAACCATTAAGTTGTTTTCATTTATTTTTCTAGTCCCAGTGTTTGAAAGTCGAAACATCTAGCTGTTGTTTTCGGTGCCGCTCTTTTACAATAGTACGTTAAATTGTAGAGCATAGTGGCTTCACTGGATTTTACTTTTAAGTTTTTTCTGTAACGCAGTATAAAATAATTGTAATCCTATACTATAATACGAGGAATGTCTGAAGGGATGTGTGTTCCACGATCTCGAAATCTAGCTGTCAGATTTTGCTTAAACTTTGCAATTAAAAGTGTATTGGCCCAAAAATAAGTTTAGAAAAGGCCTCCATCCCAGGAAAAATCGAATTTTGTCTGAATTTAAGTTTAAAAATCGTAATTTTTAACATTAGTCTTATGGGTTGCTATTTTGGTAACGAAATAACAACGAAAGGTATACAAAAATAAAGGCACATTAATATTAAGCAGACTTTTTGAAACAGCTGTTAACTGTGAAGAGGTATAGTTGGTTGTTGGGGGAAATTTAATAGCTCTAATGACACTGTATCAAAACTGAATTAAAACCAACGAGCAAGGCTCGGTTAACCTGGTACTTTGGATAATATGCGAACGTACCGCTTTTCTCTCAGACCATGGAAGGCTCTAATTAAATATTGGTCAATGAGACTCTGGGCCAGAGTCTAAGAACAAAATACATAATTAAAGTAATTAAATATGATCAGCCGATCATAATAATTTTGAAAATTCAAACGCAAATGTCGGTATTTTTATTAGAACAACTATAACAAAATATTCGGATGATGATGAAATATGCCCAGATGAGATAATTTTTCCCTCCTAAAATTATTAACAGAACTGCCTAAGATTTATTTGCATTTTAATTGCTTCATCATCACGTTATCCTATAGAAAACTGAACAAATCAGTGTAGGCCCTACCAAATTTCAACTCTCTTGCGTAACGAAAAAATTGGAGGATTAGGCTAGTGATGAACTAGTGAGAGATTTGTCTTTTGAGGCGGCGACTCACTACCTGACTTTTCACCGGACCGAGCACCGCACAGAGCATTGTACTGAGCAAAAACAAACAGCAAGTCCGGAAGTGTGTCAGGGGTCCGTACATCGGGCCGAGCGCTCTGGAGGTGGTTTTCTGGCGAAACATCAAAGAAAAGATTGGACAGGTGTACGGTTCGATGTACGGTAGTGTGTCTAGGTAAATTTTGCTCCGTACCGAGCGTGGCCCCGAACGCCCGGGATGGAAAGCCCCCCCTTCTCCACCCCATCGTCTAGCGCCCTATGACTTACGCTCCCTATCTCTCTAAACTTCCTTCACCTCGCTTGGTGGATTTGTCCGGTACGATGCTCGGTCCGATGTCTTGTTCGGCGAAATGTTCGTAGTAAATTTACGTCTCTTTACGATGTAATGTCCGGTACGATGCTCGGTCCGATGTCTTGCTCGGCGAAATGTTCGGAGTAAATTTACGTCCCTTTACGATGTAATGTTCGGTACGATGCTTGGTCCGATGGAAAGTCCGGTAGTGTGTCGCCGGCCTTATAAAAGGGAATTTCCTTCACTTCAGGTGGTATCAAGCGGAATCGTATCTCGCACACTTCCGGTGTTACAGTATTTGTAAACACTGTCATTAGCAAAATTTATGAACGATTTAGGCTTTGAATCTCATCTGTGATGGGTTGAAAATACACTTACACATTACTAGTTGTCTGTATTATGTACTGTAAAAACCATTATAGTGCAAATAATGTACTGCTCGTCTTGAGTACATAAAAAAAAAATATATCGTCAATGAACCATTGTGCTGGATGTATAAACACACGTGTTCTAAAATTGAATTGTACGAGTAATTTAGATGGATAAAGAAGCATCTATATATTAATACGCAAGCATGTTCCATTTCCTCCTTTTTTCTCAGCTCGTGTACATCATAGGAGAAATCCGCGCATACCGTTAGAAAGGTATAGTCCTGTAGATGAGCAGAATCATATTCTAATTTACATCGGACAAAAGGGCTACGCCCCACAGGCTTTGAAAGTTTCAATGTTAATCTTATGGAGGAAGGAGAATCGATTGAATCATTAGACAGCTGTTGTAAAAATAACTGCTAGAAAACAGGAAGAACAGATGTTTGAATTATAAAATGTTTTTAAACTTCTTGGGTCCTGATCAACTGAAATTTTGATCGAATTTCGATCAGGAGGCGATCTCTAGTTCAAATAAATACGAGGAATGTGTCCCACAACATCACTGAGTGATTTATAATGCGATAATGTTTGTGTGTGTGCGCTTGTGTTAGTGAGAAAGACGACGTTTGCGAAAAGGCTAGTAGCGCCTCGAACGGGCGAATTCGCAGACCCCGTTTTTGCTCAAAACATGCGTTCGTAGTCCCCTGTTTCGGATGGCATTTTTTAACCGATTTGAATGAGAGTGGCCTTAAACTGTTCAGAAAGAGTGCCTGCGTGTTTCTTGTACCTCGTTAAATCGGTATGGTTTCTTAAAATTACTTTAAAAAATTGTTGAAAATCAAGTAATTTTTCCCTTTTTTAACTGTATTTTTAGGTACCTCAATGTACCTTTTTTATTATTATGAGGTAATAGAGACACGCGGGCACTCTTTCTGAACAGTTTAAGACCACTGTCAATAAAATCGGTTCAAAAATGTCGTCCGAAACAGGGGACTACGAACGCATGTTTTCGACATTTTTTGCAGGGGTGATGAAGACTCTTAAGTTTTGCCAACGCTGCAGGAAACAATGAATAATAATCTTTTGTCCGCCCATTACCCATTCAATCGGCTGTATAATGGTAAATCTTATACAGTAATTTTACTTGACTTCCGTTATAGTTTTTACTTTTAATAGCCTATTCGATAAAAAAAGAAAAACCCCTGTAAAGAACAGTTTTACAGGAAACCTTAAGAAAACAGTTATGCTTTTCCTGTGCCGATGAAGGATCTATACCAAAACCTACCTTTCCCTGTACCCGTCGACATCACTGATCCAGTCGAACTTTTCTTCATCCTTTCACCTCGTTCCCCTCGATCTTCCTCCTTGACGTCTGGCAGGGCCGGAAGTGGCCGGTCCGAGAGCACGCTGGGTTTCCGCTTCCGGTCCTCCGCCCTCAACGGTTCCTCGTCCTCCATGGAGAACACAGGGTTGTGCATCATGACGATGTGACTCGTGGGTGTATCGCCGCCGGGGAGGTTGATGTTGTTGATGACCACGGAGGGCCCGGCGGAGGATGGACGGTGGAAGCTGTCAGTGGACGGGCGGCGACGTGGGCCCCCTTGGACCGACGAGGACTTGGGTGGCCGCTCGGGGGGGAGTAGACGGTTCAACAGTTTACGGAGCTTACCGAGGACCATCACTGGAAACACAAATTGTTAAAGTTTGATTTTATTGGTTTATTTTACCAATTTTTACCATACGGTACGAACACAAACAGATTTCTAAAATATATATACACCCGCATGTGTAACTCTGACTCACTCATTCACTCATCGGGGTATCAGAAATTATTAGTTTACTAGGGGGCCCGTGCAGCGCAATGCGCTGCATTTATTAGAGTACCGGGTGATCAAACCTTGATCCATGGTAATACTTTGAAAAAATGTCGCTATAGTGAAAATCAGATCGATCTTCATTACCAATTCTCCCACTTCCCAATGTGATAGTGCTGAGATGTGGTGCTCGTTCTTTTAGGTCTAAATTAGCTGAGATTACGTAGTTGTTCTTTTGCCGATATGTCTTAGGGCCTTTGTCTAAACCCTCCTATAAAATTTTAATTAAATTCACAGATGTTGGATCCACATATAGTTCATAAAAAATAAAACGTAAATGACAAAAGAATAAAAATCAACATTTCATTACTCCCCGGTCCTGTATGAGTTATGCAGCACTCACTGCGGTTGTTTTTGTAGTACTACTGTGAGGTAGTCAATGACATAGTGTATGAGTCCACATTACTATTTATGCCTATATCCTCTTTAACTTAACTTTCCATGACATTACAAAATTTAAATAAAGAAATCAAATAAATTAAGAGAATCTACATCTTTGTTGGTGTGGTCCAGTTTGTTTTTAGTGGCATTTTTATTTTGGTTAACACTTTTCTTTATAAAGACCATTTTTGTAATAAGCTTGTTTTCTATACTGGAGGTAAAAAACTTTTAAATGTTGTCTTTTACACAGGTTTTTTTATATGTGTAGCATTGTGCATAAAACATGTTTATACTATAATAGTAAATGAAAAGGTCATTACACTTACAACCAACTATCCCTTTTCCTTATAGTTTACAGCAGTTTGAAAACCCATGCACACAAATTTGGTGTTCTATTTTAGTATTTGTTACCTTTCATTATTGTTTCAATACCAGTCGGACAACCAATAAGACCCATGTCAAAAATTTCAATTTCCAAAATTTGTTTCGGAAAAAGTGAATTTTTCCAGGTTTAAGTTACAAAAATTATTTTGTGAACCAAATACCCGTGAATAAAATTTTCAAGCAAAATATACCTGCTACATTTTGAGAAAAGGTTAAATCCCCAGATTAGACACTCCTCGTATTAAAGTATGAAATTGTGTTGATATTTTAGTACAAGTTCAATTTGCTTCTATTCAAGAAATCTAAAATAAATAAAGAGAGCTTCTATTCAGCTTTTAACATATGTGTTTGTTTGTTCAACTATCAACAGCTGTTTTATTTAGCAATTCAAAATAAATTGTCCCCCATGTTAATCTTATGGACAAAAAATGAACTTTGAGAGCTTCCAGTGAGCTTCAGAATTAAAATATCAAAAATCTAAAACCTTATTGCAAAACTACGAACTGAGACCATTCTTTTGACACCTCAAACTTTAAAATTGGTCCAGAAATAAGGGAGGAGAAGCGTTAACAAAAAAGGGGCATCACGTATTATATATATAGATAGATATATCGTCCACAAATCGCCCCAAATATCGTCGGTAGCGTAGTACAGTCGTGGTAATGTAGTTCACACATTAGGTTCAGTTCTCGTAATTATTTTGTTGAACAAACTGAAGTGCACTCCAGTATATTTTTAATATTATCTGACCCTTTGATGTCCTTACCCAAATGCTAACCTTCACAGAAGCTATATGTGTTAGTATGATTTATGAAGCAGAATATCGAGTCTTAAATTCTAAAACCAGCACAGAAACCGTAACCTAAGATACAGTATCAGTTGGGTCTGGTAACAACACTGGGAAAAATCCATAGTTTCCGCCCCACAGACCTCATGTTATCATTATGCCCATTTATCCTTATACTGAACCGTTTAGCTAAAGTAGGCTATTTTTAAGCTACAGTACTAAAATTTAACAAAATATTCTTTGAGAACTGTAGAAATACACCAAAATACCAAAGATCCACATATTTATTAAAATGTGCAATCGGCTACTCACTAGACCTGGCGAGTAAGCGTAGCACATACGAGTTTGTTTTGAAAAGGAGGTTCAAGGGCAATGGATTTCACCAACATTTATAAGTGATAAATATTCAAGGTACCGTAAATATCAGAATTCAAAATGTCAAAACCAACGAAAAATTTAAAATTAAGTTGAAAGTGACTTGATTCAAAAACGTTTCAAACCCCTACGGCTTGCACCCCTCCCTGACAAAAATAGGTTACAAGAAGTCTACAAAAAATAAACTTCCTTAACATCACAGAGTACTTACTCTGTGTTAACATACACAAAGGGATTCTTTAACCTCCATCTTCTATTTGTTATTAAGTTATTATTATACAACATGATTCTTGAGAGTATAAATGTTGGGTATAGGAGTAATCCAGTAGGTGAAATGTCAAGTGGTGCGTATATACTTACTTCTATGACAGAACATGAGTAGGACCATGTTTAGTGTCATCAGCACCGACATCACGATGATAATGTGTTCGATGCACTTGGAGTCGACCTGGAACAATCAAAGTTAAATGATAAAGCACATCATGGTAATCATGATGTTACGGGACTGTAAGCACTCATTATTCTGTGCTATAGGCTAAGTTAATGAGCGAGAGGGGGAGATCTTTTATCTCAGCTGTATATTTAGAAATTTACTAATAGATATTTCATAATTCGGTGATTGTGGAAGTTTTATTTGGACTAGGGTTAAGTATTAAGACACTTTGCTTCTCTTGCTTAAAGAATGCATGTTAGAAATGAGTGTTATACTAAAATTTGTGCGTATTCATCATAGTGTCCCTGAGACAGTGGGTTTATTTATGCCGATCTTTTGTTCTCCTTCATATTAGTCTACTCATAGTTAATCAGGCTATTGAAAATATCTTCAACAACTTTAAAAAATTAGTAATATACATTAAATTTGAGAAAATATTTTTTATATTGTCTATCTATTGACCTTGACTGGAGATCAGGTGATCGTTACCTCATTTCCAAGATGGCTGCCAACGTCTGTGTCGTTTGCTGCGCCAGCATTCTCCTTCCCAGAGTCCATGCTGTCAGGTCGACGGAAACTGAGCGACTGGCTGTCGGAATATGAAAATCATTCCCCCTCCCTTCCAGGGAATATTTCTAGAGTTTGTCACCCGACATTCTCCACCTATCTGTTTTGACTAGACGCTGTTTCATCAACAATGCAGGTGTTGATAAAACAATGACCCACTCTCTTAAGAGTCTGCAGTACCTCCGCCTCCGCCATCTTGATTTTTAGTCCCATATGAACAATGTTAATTATAGGTGTATTTGAAACACGTTATCTAGATAAGCTTGCATTGGATTCCCATGAAACTTGAATATGTTCACAATAATGGTATAGCGGTTCATGTGACGTAAATAGTTTTTTTTTTTTTTTTTTTTTTTTTTTTTTATAAAAATGGTTTAACATAGTTTAAAAATAGTTATAATATACATTGTTTTTTTAATTGGTGCTCGAGTAGGTAATTTTTTAATTAATTTTCAATCACGTCAAATGAAAGACATTATTGTAACTATATTTTGGATGATTTTACTTGGATAGCCCATGGTCTCGTCGCTAGTTCCTCTGTGTGGGGAAAGGCCGCCCTCTACTTGCTTACGAGTCAAAACTCGTGCAATGTATGTAGACTTGTGCTTTTAGTAAAACCTCTCCCCCATACTCACGCTTGATTTTCATCTGACTTCCAAAACGAATGCACTCCACAATCTTCTATTTTTCTTTCTTGATTGAGTTGTAAAAAAAACTTAAAATCACATTTGCTAAAAATCACAACGCAATTGACTTACTAATAATAAAGTCAATTTTTACTGCCTAACCCGTGTAATCTAAGACAATCCATTATTAAAATCTAATTTAATCTGTTATTTGTTGATCGATCTTTACAATCTTGTTATTAAAGATAGCAAAATTTATCACATTTTTGTATCTTGTTAAATTTTTAAGAACATTTTTTATATTCAACCTTGAGAATTTTAAATGGTCGCCATTTGCAAATACACACGAAGGAAAAATAATATTTTTATAAACTTTGATATTTATAGCTTGATATTCATGCAAAATATAAAATTATAAAAAAGTAGGTCAAATAGCCCAAGTCTCTATCTTTTATTGAAAATCTCTCCCAAAATTGGAGCAGGTTTGAAGCACTGCGCATGATGTTCTGAGAGAGGCCCTTTTATTCCACTTTTAAAAAGTATTTTATGACATGTATAAATAACAACACAAATTGATACAGGCTTACTGGTATGTTTCAATTTCATATGTTGCGTAACGTCTGGGGGGGGGGGGGGGCAAGGAGAGCGCCCGCAGCCCCCGTAACATTTTGTAAAAAAAAATATATTCAGTACTTAGTTTAATTGTACTGATTTGTTCTGTATGCCCCCCCCCCCCACCAATCTAATTAGTAATGCTACAAATATAATTTGATATTTTTGAAACCGCAAATTAGAAAAAAGATGATAAACATCTTTGTTCCGGTACACAGACTGCTGACTGAAAATTAAGCATGGAACTAAGTTAAATGTTTTGAAATGTGGGTAAGAATATGTTTTTGAGGATTTTACTATGGTAAAATTTTAATTCAGAATTTTATATCAGCCATTCTACTACTAACACTGATAAAAACATGTAGTTAATAAATAATTAACACCCAAATTAGTAACATTAGCGTATGTTTCGTTAATGTTTAAATTAAGCTAACTTACATACATTAACATAACGTGAGGGTCTATACTGGTGAAATTATTAGAAGTTAACAAATGGTCAGAAGGTAAACTCTACCAAACTTACATTCTATAAAGATTTGGTACAGTAGGCCTATATCTTTCATCGATAAAAGAGGCTTATGGAATGTTACCGAATACCAATAATTGTAGGATAGTTACTCCATATTTTTGTTTATTACAGTAATGACCTCTTTGGTACTGCAGTAGAAAATATTAATTCATGTAGGGAAGTTTTGTAAGTTATAGTAAAACTATAGGTAGGCCCCATAATTATAATACATAGGTGCGATGTCTGGGATTTGAATATGGGACATCGGGGTACATAAAATAATTTTCACCCACCTATAAAAATCAACTTTATTGAAGAATTAAAAAAAAAAAAATTATATACATTACTTAACTTAATGATAGGCCTTATGTTTTTACTCAGACTCGTTTAAAAATACATTTTTTTTCATTTTGAGCACAGTTGAAATAAAAACATTAAATTTTTGTAAAAACCAATTGACCAAGAAACAAGAGACAAAAATTAAATAACTGATTAGACTGAAAAAATGAGAATTATCTTGCACAATGAAAACTAAATAAAATAATATTACACTCATTGCCATACCTCAATAAATAAAGTGGAGACCATTAGCATTAGATTAATTAACATTTAAATAGCTAATTTAACATTATCATAAACTATTTGTCAAAGACTTATAAAACATGATTATTTAATGCCATTAATTTTACTATGTAGTAACTGTAAAAACAACATTATAAAGGATCTTGTGAATTTAAGTAAACTACATATTTGGAATGGTTTGTGCCAAAGAAATACACTGTCAAAATAATGAGTTTCAAATTATAAAATGAAGTTTACTAAATCGCTAAGATAAAAACACTTCACTCAATTCGAAATTTAATAAGCTTTACCTAAGCCTTTGGCTATAGGCCTACTTATCTATATAACGGCATTGGCATGGACATAATTAAATAACAAGAATAACAAGTAGCTCGAAAATAACAAAACAATACAAGTAACAATACGTAAAACTAAAATCATATCAAATTATAACAATAGTTGCTAAACTTTGATTAAATGAAAAAGGAACACAGATGTCATATTTTTATTCCCTCAAATAATTAGGAGGTCAAAAATTAAATAAAAATAAGGTCAGGGAAACCAATTTTTAAAACTCCCCTCCCTTAAGTACTGTTGACAGAAACAAAATCCGCTTTAATCTGTTTTAAAATCTTTTTTTATTTCACATCCCCGTATTCCCAGCTCCTTTTTCAAGTGATATTTTGTAAGGCCCTGAAGTCCTACTGAATTACATTGTCTGCAAGTGTCTTCTGATTCGCCTGACCGTGGAAATAATTCATCAATTCCTAAAACAAAACCATTAAAAGAATAAAAGTAATTAATCTGGTCAACACATATTATTACTATTATTAACCTCAAGTTTCTGCAAAAAAAATTATACAAAAATTATTAAAACGGTCTACCAAAATTAGGCCTACCAAAATTAATTTCTCGTAAGGATTATATAGCTTACTTTTATAAAAGTTCTACAGATCATGCAGCATTCGTAATTAATTGTAGGCCTTATTATGGCATGGTGCTGTGATGAGGCGATTGAGCATATCTGGCTCACGTTATTCAGAGGCAGACAAGTGCACTAAAATTTGATCATTATTGATATTTAAATCTGTCTCAGATTCGAGAAGATTTCTGTAGTGAATCTCTGTTATTTGGATAGAGTGAAATTATTATCATGTTACTGAACAATTTTGTCATGTGCAGTACAGCGTTTCTAATGGCAGCTAATTTTAAAAGCGTTGGCCCCTACAACTATACATGAACATATTTTAGCTTACCATCCATCCCATGTTACGATATATACTGGTCTCTGACAAAACTATTTCATAGAAATCTCCCTTTTCATTATTTTTTTTCCATACCCTACTCATTCTAAAAAATGTTGTAACATGGTGAATAATTAAAATTGTAATTAATTGTTTAGGATGTAATTAAAAATGGCCGGGAGCGCATTCCAATGATCTGTATAGAGAACGGGCCTTGTGCGGTTTAACCGTTGTATCTGGGAATTTATACGTACCAAAAATTTGAGCGGGGGTCTAATTTGAATTAAATAGTGGAATGGGCCAATAGGCCCCATGTTGCTCTCTACAAAACTTTCTGCTAAAACTGGTCAAGTAGAAAACATGTAGATGATGAACGTACTATGGAATTGTAATAACAGTATATACTGTAAGGATATTAGCCTGAGGAACAACTCCAACTCTTGTTAGAGTCACATGTGATCAAGACGATGCAGTTATTTTTTCACAAAACATTTACTTACATTAAAAGCAAACCGAGTGGTATTTCGAGCTATTTTAGATTAGGTTTATCTGTGGATGAAGTTATGCTGTGGCAACTTAAATTAAGGTGGAAATTGAGGTCACAAATCAATAATTTAAAAAATTGATTTATGCACACTTGAAAAATCTTTTGAAAACGAAATTCCGAGTCACGTTCATAAAAATATTAGTTTTTACGAGGAAACTAACAAAACCATTCTTCCTTTTAAAACAGTTACTTTAATGAATTAACCGTAAAGGAGGAGTAGAAAAAGTACAAATTTTGGCAAATTTCTTCGCCTCCAACTCTTTATTGAGTGATTTCCTGTGAACAAGGAATAATTTTCTGCATGAGGTCCTAACAATTTTTAGTCTAGACGACAAATTTTAGATATTAGATAGTCGTAGACATCGAGACACTGCACTCTATAGTGCGAGTGAACTGAAGGATGAGTGTGATGGATCAGATCAGACGAGGAGTAGTTTTGTTATTGACAAAGACCAGTTCATTCATTTATCAGATCAGGAGATGTTTTGTGAATTTTTCACTTACCCGGTACTTGGTCCTCTACGATGTTGATCCTGTCGGGCCATTCCGCTGCCAAAGAACTGTCCTGGGGTCCTGTCAGGGCAAACAGGTCCTTCCAGCTCTCCTTGATGACATCCTCCAGCACTGAAACAAAAATAATGGTATAAAGTCTTGAGTAACCTCATCATGGCTACATAAATGTACATGTTTGATTGTTGAAAATGTTGCCACATTCAATTTAAAACTGTTTAAATCTGATATGGCATTGGATTTCGTATAAAAAAATATATTATTGAAACATAATGTTCCATTAAAGCAAAAAATATTAAGGTCTAGCTATAAGATTGGAAGGTTTTTTGTAATATGCTACTTTGTAAGTCAACCAATATTTTATTATCTGATGTTATTGGTAATTTATTACCATGATATATGGATCATTCATTCTGAAGGAAATAGTGACAGTTATATTAGGCCTACAATATTTCCAAAGATCTCTGCCCTTGAGATATTACAACATTAAATTAGGCTAATTAAATAATTTCTCTTGTTGTGATTTATGAGGGATCTAACTCCATTAAACTGTTTTGTAAAAAAAAATATACGTAGGTTTTATTGAAAAAAAAAAAATTATAGGCATATATTGAATTTAACAAACGATTGATTAATTAATTACTGTAATTTATCAATAAACCAATGGATTATAAACATTGGTTTACGGTCTTTTATAATTTTCATTTTATCACCATTGCACAGGATTGTGCTTGAACAGATTGTAAATTAGGTACTTACCATCATCCGGAAGGTCGGCGTGGTTGCAAAAGGAAAATGTGTGAAGGACTTTGACGACTTTGTGCGTGACGGGATCCTTTACTTCTTGACGAACTGTAAAACAACATTAACAAATTCAGTAGTTGAACACGTATAAGATCATAATAACTAACTGGTACTTTTACTTTATAATCACATTAACAAAACATCCAATGCGATATTTTTGTGGAGATTTTTTATTCTTATAATAGCAGCGTTAAATTAAATTATTTCTAGTGCCGTCATGTCTTGTGTACAATTTTCATTAACAAATAAGATTTTCAAAATTGATTGGCGTAATTTGAACTAAAACTTATGAAAGTACCAATTTTTGTTGGTGAATTATGACAAAATCTGGTAAAAGCAGTATTTTAAATTATTAAAATAATAACTGACTTTACATACGATACAAATTACAAGTAGATAGGACGCAGACTTAGAGACACACTCTGTGGTGCTTATTTCAATGACACTTCTCACACTCACCCTTGAGTGTAATGTATCAGATGAGGAGCAGCTTTGTTACTGACAAAGACCAACTGATTTATTTATTAGGATCGACAGGACCATTCACTAGATTAGGCCTAATCCACCAAAGGCATCTAACTTTTCACAAAATTAAAGTGGCAACCTTTCAATTTTAAGCTCTATAACCACTCAGCTAACCAGGCACTTAGCATGTAACCATCTAAATAACATGTCTAGAATAAAAGTAGGACGTGGGCAGCGACCAATTTTGATTCCTATAGAGTGTATGACATTACATTTATTAGCACTCTAAATAGCCTCAAAATTCCATCATCAACACACAAAAAATGGCGAAATATAAATAAAGGGAAAATATTAACTTACCATATGTGTTTATCATTTGTGTTTCACAACGAAAAATGTCCTGCTCTATCTCTAGGCGCGCTTGTATTTGGTCTCTGAAATCAAATGATACACTATTTATGTTGTTAGTACCAGGTTAACCGAGCCTTGCTCTTTGGTTTTAATTCAGTTTTGATATAATGTCACGGTAATTAGAACTATTAAATTTACCTCATAACAACCAACTATACCTCTTCACAGTTAAAACAGCTGTTTCAAAAAGTCTGCTTAACATTAGGCCCAATGTTCCTTTATTTGTATACTTTTCGTTGTTGTTACGTTACCAAAAGAACAACCCATAAGACCAATGTTAAAAATTAAGATTTTTAAACTTAAATTTAGACAAAATTCGACTTTTTCTGGGATTGAGTCCTTTTCTAAACTTATTTTTGGGCCAAAACACTCTTAAATGCAAAGTTTAAGCAAAATCTACATGCTACATTTAGAGATCGTGGAACACACATCCCTTCAGACTTTGCACTATTATAGTATAGGATTAATATATATTTCGTATCAGACAAAACAAATGAATAGAGTAGTAGCGTTTCAGCTAGATTGTGGAAATGTGGCAACTATGTCATAATCCTAATTAATGGGACCCACTGAAGAATAGACCTAGGACGCAAGAAATCCGTTTTTATAGGCATTTGACATGGCTCTTGACCAATGTCGATGTAGGAGGGGAGGGTTTGGGACGTAAACAGCTGTTCCGTCTACCGCGACCGTGTTATGGCGGTGCGTGCCGATGGCGTGTTTCCCGCGCCCGCGCCGTCTTGCCGCCTCCAGGAACATACGAGAAAAGTATGGAAGCTACGAAATAGCTCACCCACTAATTCTTTCTCACGCCGTATATGAGGAGAGCATATACACACATTAGTACACTTTTATAGTTAAACTTTATGGAGATTTATTGCAATCAGTTTGATTGATGCAGTTAGGAGAATTAAAACAATAAACAAATACTTAAAACAATTATCTTGTTAGCAAACAAATATTCCTAAGAAGAAAAAGCTACAGATTAAGTTAGTGGTTAATTTCAATGTAACGATTAATTGTAGACTATGAATAGAATTGTAATACAAAATGTATAGACCTCGTTTCATTCGAATAATCTAAATATTGGTTTCGAAAAAACGCCATCTTCTAAAATAGAGAAGATTACAATAAGTTAAGGTACAATTTCACCATCTGTTATTAATTAGGCAAAACTAAATCATTACTGTGCTGTATTTCTCTTAATTGTATAATGCACTGTGCATTGTAGACCACTTGATTCTGACAATAAGTTAACAAAAAAGACATTTTAGAAAAACGGCTAACGTTGGGCACCAAGCAACCCAAATTCATTAATTAGTCACCAACAAAGTAAAAAGAAATCAAAACTAACCTATTTGGCGCCTTGGATTCGATCTGTTCGCCGTCTGTTTCTTCGCTCGATGTGTAGGACTCCATGTCCGCCGAGTCTCGCAACGTCGCAACACAACTAACTGGCGAACAGAAGTGTTTTGTTTGGGGGTTCCTAGAAAGGAAGTGGTCTACGGAAGGTATAGCGACTTGGAGAAGTGGAGGGGGAGGAAGGGAAACGGAAACGAGAAATACGCATTCGCAGTTCGCAGGGGACAAAGAACTAACTGTTATCGCGCATACTCAGGTTGTTTATTGTTTATTGTAAACTGAACTGATTGCACCACCCTGATATACAAAATATTGATACAGCACAAACATAAGAATGCAAACCAAATTATGAATATAGCCTACATTATTGCTAGTAGGCCTACCACTTATGCCTCAAAGTAGTTGAAAACTGGATAGGCCTATAAACTTGAAAAAAAATGTTTAACTGTAAAAATGATGTGTAACTCTATCTGGATTTTATGTTTTTAACAACAGCTGATCATGTTTACTAATAACAGCTGATGATTCGGTCACAATCAACAAGTTTAAACTGATAAACACATGTAAATCTTTCGCACCCTGTTGATTTTCGCGATTTTATCCACGATTCCCGCCGTTTTCTTGGTAACCACCCACACTTTACTTTCGTTTCCTTGGTTAGCAGTTTAAACTATTCTGATTGGAAACAACAAGCTTAATAAATAACAAATTATTATACTTTCAAAACATCTCATTTGTTTGTCTGTAGTTTGTTCTTAAAGTCACTTTTATTTAATGGTCTGTGGCCAGACTATTGAAGTTGGTTACCGTAGAAACGTCGGACAGGTATGGGTAAATGGCAGATACCAGTATGAGTGGTAAGATGGCAGATAGAAAACTGCAAACATAGGACTGGTTACCAATAAGGAAACAACGGGAATCGTTGATAAAATTGTGCTAATGGACAAGGGGCAATTTTTTTATCTTTGTAGCACTCTTTTAACCTATTTGGTCATGCCTTAAAATATCATTACGAACAATGAATGGCGGACAATGTCTGTATTCATTAATTGAATAAAATCAACAACCGATCACGCGTGTTCTTTACAAGGTTAGGCCTACTGGTTTTAGGTTCCTAGTTCGCTCTTACCAATGTATACAAAACCTAATACTGTAAATATCCTTGTTAATAAATGTCCCATACTTAAATTTTTTTTAGTTTTGTCAACGAAAACCGCAGTGAAATAGAGGGCAACATAGACATAGTAGCCTAATTAAAATAAAAGTTATGTAGGTAATTTTTTAAATGCTTGCATTTTCTAAAATCATTGCTTGAACCATTACTAATAAAATTTTTTTAATTTTTGATACAAATAGGCCTACATGATGAATTTTTTTCAAATTCAAAACTCTACTATAAAAATGAGTAAACTAAACCTCATTGCAATCGTCACTATATCATTCCTTCCAGTTGGATCCGCCAGGGTCGTTAGTGTTACAGTAGTAGTAGAAGGCCTATCACACTTAACCGCTAGGTGCCGCTAGTGTCGCCCGCCTTTGTCGTTTTATTAATTACAATTAAACAATATAACTATAATTTAACATGCACTAAACATGTCTGTCATTAATCAAACCAGTTTACTACTTTGTTTTAATTGCAGTATTTCCTATCTCATTCTAAGAAAATAAAAAGTCGAGAAAGTAAGTTGGTTCTCAGACGAAAAGTAGGGAAATTTACTATACAAATTTCAAGGCACTTTTTCTTCTGTTGCCTGCAGTTCGGTACATCCTCTATATGCTTGAGTATTAATGCATCTGTACCGACCTGTAGGACTAAAAAAATAAACCTTAAAAACTTAAACTAACCTTTCCCAATACCCTTCACCCGTTGACTTGGTGCTTGGTCCATATCATCGTCATTGATCCTTTCCTACTTAGATGTTACTGTCATAAGACATCTGTTTTTGAAGCTGTCTTAGAAGCACTGCAGAAAGAAGGTGTATCTATAATTAATACAAAATTGAATAGCCAATTTAGACCTGAATATCAGATTTATGCTTGAAGTGAAAAGAAGAACTAGAATTTAGTTCGTTAACATCACGATGACTGTTATTTATTCTAGGTAAAGTTGAGCGTCTATTATTACAATATTTTATAAGTTATTAATCTGTAATGACCTTCCTTTAAGGAGGCCTATGTGAAGTTGGGGAACTCATCAATTTTTTAAAATATCAATCTTGAGTTCCCGATAGTTTTTTTAGTAGCCTATTTTCGTTAGTTCGAAAAATATATAAAAGTTATATCCCACATAAGCGGATACACCAACTTCACACACTAGTCCTGGACACGCTTATTGGCGGCTGCCTCAATCAGCTGTTCCATTTAAAAACTCCCATTTTAAATGGAAAAGCTGATCGCAACACCCGCCAATAAGACTGTCCAGGACTGTAGTTATTCAGTACGCACCTTAATATTAACGTTATAATTAATATTTTAAGACTACCAATAGTTAGTTCTTCGTTACCGTAGGCCCTACTTCTCGAGAAAAAATTTTGGACTGTAAAAGTTGGTTACGCCAACTTCCCACTAATGATATAATCCAGCACGCACCTTTTTATTAACATTAAAATCTATACCAATTTTAATTTCATCGTTAATTCTATATTATTGGGCAAGTTTATTGAAATTGTTCTAATGTATAGCCTAAACTTTCCTAAAAGCTCCCGATGCGCTGTATAAAATGGACCTTATAGCCTATTCCTCGGCCTATATGATTATTTTACATAGGCGTTGGAATTGGAAACCTAAAAGTATACATGATACGCCTTCTCCGGTAACTTTTAGAAGGTTTTAAAGTTGCGAAATTGCGCTACAAAGACGAAGACGCCATTGTTGTGTGAGTGTGACGTAGGATATCACGTGAAACCCCCCACCAACTAACTGAAAGAGACCCCGCCTTGTTCTGTTCATTCTTCAGTTGCACCATAATTAATTGTCGTACGCGTACGACAATATCGTATGTTTTATACGTGATCTTGTTTGAGCAGTTATACGGTTGTTTTATAGGGAATTGGATGATTTGATATTTATGATTTTCATGTTCAGTACATATATGAGTTTTTAACACTCGTTATAAGATCAAGGAATGGAAATTTTTCGTGAATAAAATATTTTAACCCCACAAAAGTTCTGTAATAGCGACTAAGATTTCTCTAGTGTGACTATTATTACCAAATGATAGAAAAATTATTACTAAGTTATTCTGTAATAAACAAAAGTTCTATAAGATATACTTGTTCTTCACGAATCCAAGAATCCGTCTATACCGGTACATCAATAGGGGATACTGTATATTTCTTCTTTGAGAACGGTACATCAATAGGGGATACTGTATATTTCTTCTTTGAGACACTCGATCAAATGTCTAAATTTAAATACCGTACAAATATATAGTGATGTAAAACGCCCTGGCGTTTAAATCTCAGGGCAAATGCCCAGGGCATTTGCCCAAATAACCGCCCAAAATCCATAAGCGCCGGGCGTTTATCCAGTTAAAGGCTAATAAACCTAATTAATGGAAATTAAATTGAACACTACTCTTCTAGTCAACTTTTTAAACCTCTAACATTAGATATTTACATATTAAAAAAATAATTACTTGTATAATTTTAATTATATTGGTAGGAAGTCAGTACTAGAGAATCAACACTTTTCTTTTGTCAACAAGAGGAAATAATTTAGACTGAAAATAACTTCATAGGTTTATTTTTATTTAAAATATCTGGCTAATGTAATAGAATTAATTTACATTTGTTTATTACACACTCAGTCTTTACTTAAATAATTATGGGCATAATGAAAACTTCAGTTCATCAAACAAAATTCCTTAAACTAATGACTCTTCAGATTCAGAACCATCTTCATCACTTTTTCCAAGGATAGTATAAGTATAAACATAAGTTTCTTCTTCTTAGCAAACCTAATTGTAATAGGGCCTATAATATATGTTGTGGTAGTCATGTACAGTTAGTTCAGTTGAAGTATAAAATATTTTAAGGACGAATATCATTTGAATGAATGAACAATTAATCAATTTCAGTAAAGTCACCAAAATAAATATTGGCTAATTTTTAAACTGTTTTTGTTTTTAAAAAGAGTAACAAGCCTCTATACCACTAAAGGTTGAGCAGTTTACTTTAGCTTTAGGCTACTAAGATTTACATATGCCATCATAAGCATATCATTTGATATATTTAATAATCATGTTCAGCTTCAAAATATATATATCCAGAATCAGAACTATACATTAAACTTAGGCCTACGCCATCACTAGCAAATGATGCTTTTAATTTATTAATGTTACTTATAAAATAATTGAAGAGTCTTGGGTACAGCCAGTACGGGATGATATAGTTAGGCCATGGTTTTGCAAAATTATACTACCAGTTTCCATTCATTAGCTGATAAATTGAAGTAACAAAAATTTCATTTTTTACAATCATTTCTATTGCTAATCTTTTTCCAAGACTGCCTTTTTGTAAAATTAATTACAACACATCCTAATAACATGGTACATATGATTTACCGGCCAATCTCAAAACAGGACAATTTCAGTCATTAGTAGGCTAAATTATTAGTTTAAAGTGAAATTTTTTGTCATATTATAAGATTAAATAAAAATAGTATATTTAGTATATTTTGATAAATAGCCCTAACTCCCGGTAGAATTTGTGAAATATATATATATATATATATATATATATATATATATATATATATATATATATATATATATATGAATAAAAATAATTTTATAGGTGCCTTTTTATTTTAGGAAATTTACATTGTGGTTAAAAAGCACTTGTTTTACTAACAAAACCTTAAAACTTAACTTTAAATTTAATTAATTAGACATTATAAATTTATCTTATGCTCATATTTATGAATTACAGAGTAGAAACCTGCTTAATCAGTAAATAAGATTTTATTTAACAATTTGGAAAAATATTTATTTAAAATACCACACTGAAAATATTACAGGTTTTATTGTATTGCGCCTTAAACTGAACGTTTTATAAACGCCCAGTTTTTGGGCGCTTAAAATCGCTTTGGGCAAATGCCCGGGCAAATGCCCATTTATAAACGACCCGCCCACTGGGCATTTGCCCGGCCCACATCACTACAAATATAATTTATAAAATTTAAAATTTTTCAGTGAAATATTTAAAAAATAAATCTTTAGGCCTATGTAGGCCTATCCCCAAAAAGGTTTTTAACAGCCCTTTAAAGTGCTTGTAGCTTGTAGATGCTATGTTTTTCAAATATTGTAACTTCCCTTACTATATGAAACTCACCTTAAAATACGCTCCACAGAGTTTGTCGGTTTGTTGGTCTTTCAAATAACTTGACTTAAAGTATAAAAAAAAGAATCAAAAGTTTTGTCTTTTATAGAGTACGATAATTGTGGACAATACGACAATTTCACTTCTAGAGTCGATGGTGGGGTTGCCTGGCAATTGGTAGCACTGTTGCTCTCTACCACGACCACTCACGACCGTTCCTTCGTTCCTTCTCCCAGTTCTCCCTCATCAAACGGCCGTGTTCGTGAGCACTGCGCAGTTATTCATCTGTCCAAGTCCCTGTCCCGTGTCAACAAGCAATGGATTTCGCAAACCCACAACAGCGCAACCCGAACCCACCCCCCGTGCGCTATATCAGCCTGCAATTTGTTGGACCGCGGACGATGCTTATTTGCTGCAGACTTGGAAATCGAATGTAAGTAAAATCAGAATTATTATTTTACTCTCTTAATGAAATTTCTAGAGCTTCTTTGGACGCCATTCCAATGAATGGTGATTTCACGATTCCAGTCCAGACCTGTCAACCTGACAAGAAGATGCCGATGCGGGAGTTTTTCAGTTTTTCTAACCTGAACTTGCAAAAATGCGTAAGAACGGGAAAAATACACAGTCTTCAATGGGAAAATAGTGCTTTTCCATTGGAATCAGCTGTAGTCACTTACCGTTAGAAGAGTATTAGTTTTTGTGGCCTTAGCTGAAGTGAAGTGGTTGCCTAGCAACCAGAAACTCAAGCATTACATCTCGCTAGGTTAGTTGAAGTTGAGGTTAGGGTATGTTTTGTTTGTTATGAACGAATATGTAATTTTTTCACTTGTTGAGAACTTATTGAATTGTGTAGTGTGATGAAAAATATCGTTCATAACTCGGGCCGAAAGCGTTTTGCCGACCCTCGATCGTTTCAAGTTCTCAAAATCAAAATCAAAATCAAAATCTTTATTTTCCTTTAGGCGTATACATGCAATTGGCATCGTCACAAACTTATGACTCTGCCTTAAGACTCTGCTCTCGACTTCGTCTCGAACTTGAAACACGATCTCGGGGCCGGCAAAACGCCACTTTCGGCCCTTGTGACGAAATATACTATTACATTAGGGTAAGTTAGTTTGGAGGGAGACAATGCAAATTAAATCTTACAAGTAAACAATCCAACTTTAGAAATACGCTGTTGCATACTATCTAGTTGACAGCGAAATAAAACAAGCAGAAGCTCTAATTGGCTAAGGTAACCGTGTTTATTGCTGATCTTTACAAAGAATAGTGATAATGGCAGAAGCCCTTTTATCATCATATGACATTCCAAAGTAACCAATGGAGAAGGCTGTATATTAATGTCGCACTTCTACCAGGAGCGACATATATCATGCTTAGTTTACGTCTTACGAATTACGTGATACCGTAGTGTTAGTTGCATTTTGAGTTGCGTTGAGCAGTCTCACAATCACAATGCGCGGGTGCTTACCTGAAATTACCTTCTCCTTCACCGAGACCAGCAGAGCCGGAAAGGTTGCGTCACATTACTAAAAACTAAAAAAGACTTCCTTGATTGAATGATGCTTGGCGTGAGAGCGTGACTCGACGATCAAATGCGTGAGATCACAGATTAAAGAACCTCCTGTTTAATTCGTTCCTAGAAGGTTCTTTTATCTGTGGTGAGACTCACACATTTTGCATTAGAGTTGACAGGTCTGCCAGTGCAGTGGTAATGTGACATGATGATGATGTGAGTTTCTTAGCATTAGGCCTAAGTTATAAGCTGTTCATTATAGAATTTATAATGAACAAACAGAATCATTAGAAAAGAATTGAAATATTTGAAATTTTTTTCAAGTCATAAAACTTATTGTTACAGGTAGATCTAACTTATATTTGGAATTGTTGCAGTTTTAATTACTAACTAGTATACGTGTTGCTCGAAATCGAGCAGTTTATTTTAATACAGTACAAATGTTACTTTAGCTCTAAATCAAAGACATCCGACCAACCCAATAATGTGAATATATGCAATCACCAATACTAAACGTATTAACAGCTGATTATTAACATATGTGTAAAATGCTTTATTCAATCCCAATGTTATTTTAATGGGAAATTTTGAGATTTCAATGGTGGATAGTGCTTTTATTTTCAGTCCGATTCCCATCAGTTTTTGGCGGAAACAACTACAGACCAAGCCCTATCCAACGACACCAAAAACTTGAAAATCGGTTGAAAATTGTGGGAGGAGTTCTCAAGACAAAAAAACCCTTAGCGTATTAAATAAGTATAGATTATTTCGGAAATGCATAATAGGGTAAAGTTTGTTAGAAAGCAGACTGTTTAGAAAATAATATTTTCAACTACTGTATATATATTTTTTCAGCTGGAGGCCTACGGTATAGTAAACTTAGTGCACGAACACACAGAGAGCGACGCGACATGGTGCGATTCATTCTGTATTATATATAAGATACCGTGGGCCCTAGGTTTGCAATTTTTGTTTCATTGATTTTTTAGCCATGAAAATATTCCTTTTCCTTAATACCTGTATTACGTTTTCTTTGTCCTTATCTGTTAAATGTAGGCCTATAGGAAGTTTTGATTGTTGGTAGTTGCAGTGACTTTAGCTTTTGGTTTGTTGCAGGGGTCCTCAACTTTGTCCACGCTGCCGCTTGGATAACAACAGAGCTCCCATGGTGATACAAGGCCAAGGTAAGTTGATTAGCCTACTGGTATATGTTTTACTATTTAAAGTAAATGTATGTAAACAATTAGCTCAGAAAAAATATGTGTACTCTCTTATCTGACTAGCTGATAGTAACAGTAAGTTTTAACTTTTAGATTTAGATTAGAGCCTATATAATTTTTTGTTATTTTACTAGTTTTTTTTATTGTTAACCAACTCACCCGTACCTTATTGTCTTGACAAATAGTTTTCTATCATCATAAACACAGAATGACTGGGTAAATAAATGTTTATAGGCTCATCTTTGGATTCTATTGTTGCCGGTTTAACACTGACATCGTAGTAAGTTAGTTGTTTTGAAGGCTCAAAAATCCTGTCCCATGAATTAGCTAGGCTGTGTCAGTAATGAAGCTGCACCTAATTTTATCCATCACACACATCACAGTCATACTTATTCACCTTAAAATACAAACCAGATTTTGAAGGTGTTGCAAAGTAAAGTGTTAAAAAAATTATTTATGTTTTAGCGAATTTCCCTATAAGGAATACGCTATTACGGTAGTATAACCATGGTAAGACCTAAGCCCGGGACCATGTTACTTTTTCATTTTGAGGTCTCCAGAGCCAAAAACACCGTTCGTTCATTTTCATATATTGATCTATCTATGTGTACGTGGTACTGATAACTTTTGACAGGGACCTCCGATTTAGATGAAAATTGGTGTGAAGGTATATGACTAAGTCTATTTCCATGAGTTCGCGAACCAGCATGATCGGGTTATGGGAACGGGGTTTCATGGGGTTCAAAGGAGTCAAAAATGGGTTTTTGGCATTTTTGGAGCATAATTTTCAAAATTCAACAATTTTAACTAAAACCATTTAAAAGAGCTTAAAAAACAAACCTATTTTGAATTTTTAACTTGGCTTAACAGGTTACGGAGAAAAGCCAAAAAAAGGTTTCCATGTTAATCTTATGGGAAATCATCAAAACCCTGTATCTCGCTTATTTATTGGAATAACTTGATAAAACTTAGTATGTACATTCATTGGTAGGGTTTATCTGATATTTGCTTACAACACCCATATGGCGGAAAACCTACGTACTCACCCTTATGGGGTTTATGGGGAAAATTAAAAAGTGCCGAATATTGATACAGTTTGATATTTACCTTACGTAACTATTACATTTCCTAACAAAACTAACATTTTATAACAACATCCCATGGCAGCAAACCTACATACCCATTCCTATGGTGTTCATGGGGAAAATACGATATCTCAGGATCTATTGGAAATTCGCTGAGTACGCAGGTCTGCTGCAACAGGGGTATTTTTTTACTTATGTAATTAATAATACTAGACATCGCCTCCTGGTCGAAATTCGACCAAAATTTCAGTTGATCTTGAATCAAGAAGTTTAAAAACATTTTAAAACTAAACATATGTTGTTCCTGTTTTTAGCAGTTGTTTTTACAACAGCTGCCTAATGATTCAATCAATTATCTTTCCTCCATAAGATTAACATTGGCACTTTGAAAGCCTGTAGGGCGCAGCCCTGGAGTCCGATGTAAATGAGAATGGGATTCTGCTCATCTACAGGACTATACCTTTCTAACGGTGTGCGCAGACTTCTCCTACGATGCACACGAGCTGAGAAAAAAGGAGGAAACAAAACATGCTTGCCTATTAATATATAGATGATTGAAGTCTGCTGAGTAATTTATAATAACAAAATTACAATAATCGTTTAATGTGTACACAGGCTTAGCGAATAGGCCTAGATCTGTTTCTAGAGTTTACCCTTGTATCCATAGACATCTCTTTTGGAATCAATGAAATCGAAATCAGTCAATTGAGAACTTTCAAGCTCTTGAAAGATATTAGTGAATTTCCCATAGGGAATAAGCTATTACCGTAGGTCTCATGGTAAGACCTAAGCCCGGGACCATGTTACTTTTTCGTTTTGAGGTGCCCAGAGACCAAAAATAATAGTCATTAAAAATTTTATATATATATATATATATATATATATATATATATATATATATATATATATATATATATATATATATATATATGTGTCCCTAGACACGATAACTCTTGTAAAAATGGTCAGATCGACACCAAATTTGGTAGAGATGTGTAATCCTACGTTTATTCGGATGAGATCGAAAACCAGACATATCGACCTACCGGAAGGGGTAGTTTTGGGGGGTTTTGTACCCCAAAAATAGGTTTTTTGCATTTTTCATAGGCCTATGTAAATTTTAAATTTTTATTTTGACCATTGGATTTAGCTCAAAAAAACACACAATTTAGAATCTTGAAGCTTTGCTCTATCCCAATTGGTTACCGAGATAGTACAAAGTCTAAAGACAGTACATTGTCTTTTGGGGCTCCAATGTTAAGTTAATCTTATGGAGAATAAGGATGTGTTAATATTTCACTTATTAACTAATATTTTTGGATGAAACTTGGTATTTAGCTTCATTTGATTGAGATTCATCAATTTATGGTAAAAAATCTTGGTTTTTGTACTTATCATGGCAGCAAACCTGCATACTCTTTTTCCATGTTAATCATATGGAGAATAGGCCAACTCTTTTATTTATGGACTGATATTGATGAAACTTACTATATGGCTTTATATGGTCGAAATAAATTTTTTCTATACTAAAACCCTTCTTTTAGTGTCCCCCATGGCAGCATACCTGCATAGTCTTTCCCTATATTTATCTTAAGGAGAATAGACATTTATTTCCCTATTTATGAGCACGTGATGAAATTTTGTTTACAAGTTTAGCAGGTCAAAATTAATATTACTAATTTGGAAATTCGCTGAGTACGCAGGTCTGCTGCGACGGGGGGTATTTTTACCTATTGAAAATTACCGATATAAATGTAGAAATCTATATATCTAATCTATAGATGTCTCAAGGCATAAATCAAATCAATCTCATACTTAGGTCAGGGGCGGACTGGCCCGCCGGCCTGCCGGCCGAAGGGCCGATGCGCCTTCTTAATATTCCAATCTTTGCGCCTCGTTCAAAACAATATTTTTTAAAATTCAAACAATGAGCCGAGACACATTTCCAGGAAGCAAGAGGAAAACTCAGAGTGAGAACTTCAGCAGTGAATAGCAAAACATAAAGTCGAGTGTGAGACCTGAAGTTACCACTGTCGACAACACTGAGCTCTATACAATGGTTGACAAGCGAGAGCAAAGCAGTTCTTCTCTCTCGTACGTGTATGCCTACTTTCGATCGAGTAGAGTAGAAGACACTTTACTCTGTGGTCTCTGGTCTGAACGGCGTAAAACAGCTGTGCGCTTCCCGCGTCATTTTACGCCAAACCCGAATAAACACTGCATCGGTGTCCATAACCTAAACTGTGATCGGTCGGTATCGGTGTCGTCTGTGGTAAACCGTAGTAACGAAAACGTTAAACTAGTGAACAGTGTGAGCACTGGCGACTGGCGCCCGTGGGGCTCCATAGGGCCCGAGGGGCTTGAGCCCCCCCCCCCAACATTTTCCGTGGGGGTGCTCAGCCCCCCCAGACCAAAAGAAGTCAAATTAAAATTTACATTGGCTGAATTGTCTTAGTGTATAAGTAAAGAGTTTTGTAAAACTGGTATTTTTATAAATTATAATACCACTTTGTACTTCAACACATTTTATTATAGAAAATGAAATAGTTGTAAATTAAACCCCCATTTAAAGTACATAATTACGGATATTACGGTATTTCCTTTGTATTGTTCGAGAATGATTCGAGTGCAAAATGAAGACTGCAAGATTTAGGCCTACTTTAAGTTCTCTCATTGACTATACATACTGTACAAAATCAATCAACTTTAAGTACAACATCAATGGTTTCATCGTCCATGTTTTATGTCAGTATTTATTCCTCATTATTTTATTTATAAGTTCAGTACCTTGAAATATGCCAGATATAATGTAACTGCGTTAACTTAATAAATGCAGCTAGAGTTGTTTGTATAAACAAATGTTTCAATACTAAACTTTTATTTTATTACTGTAAAGAAAAACTTCATAACATACTACACCAAATCAATAAAATAATAAAATTAAACTGACTTCTATAATTCTCAAAATTTTTTGAAAGTTTTTCTTTGGCTTAGGAAGTTTAAGAAGCAATTTTCGGCAGATCTTAAAAAAATGTAAACTGGGGACAGATTTCGTATTTTTTATCATGTTGAGGTTTTAACTGCTCTAAAACCTCAACATGAAAAGTAACGTCGTTTTCTTTTTTCTAATGTAAATCTTTGGGCGTAAGCCTGTTTTGTATAGTATTGAAATAAATAAATAGATAAATTGTACCAAAAACCTATCTGTTTGACGATTTCATTCAGCCAGGTGGTATGGTATAGGCTATCTGGCTTTTTGCTAAGCATGAAACTTTGAGTCAATTCCTTTTATAAATAAAATTGTTCCTATGGACCGATGCTGCAAGTCTACCAGATACCAATTTGAGTTTTATAATCTAATTACTTATTTTTTTTTGTCTACCCTTAGAACTTACAAAATTCAAAACATGATTTTTTAGGTTAATCTAGAAGGCATAACCCTTGACTATGTACACTTAAATGGCATTGGGTGCGAACAGAGTTACAAAAAAAGTATTTGATTTTGAATGGAATGACGTACTAAGATTATTACAATGTTATTATTAGCAAATAAGGGTTCGTTGTTAAAAAAAACTGTTTTACAATAAGTTAAAAAGTTTATGTGAACTTAAAATTATGTATTATCAATTATTAAGAACATTTTACTATGAGAATTATCAAATTTCTCCTAATTTCTTCGAGCCTTGATAAATTCACAAAATATAGTTTATTTCATTTGTCTTAGCTGGCAGTTAGATCAAAATAATAAAACACCCTTTGAATAATTATTAGGCTTATAGTTTTGACTTAATTTCATTCTAAAACAGTTTAAGTAAATAATTGTTTTTTTGTTATCACATTGTATGCGTTGAATTATATTATAAAAAATGGTGTGTAAATTCTGTTATTTACAGTGTCATTACATGCTAATATAATACAAAAGAACCTAAGACAATAATTTGTATTTTGTTGGGATATTTAATGTCAGAATAGCAACAAACCGTGTGTATAGGATGCCATTTTCCATATTTTACCGGGGGGGGGGGGGGGGGGGGGGTGACACTCCAGACCCCCGGTGTGCGCCTTCAGGCTAGTCAAGGTTTACGCCCTAATGGGGTACCCAGTCCGCCCCTGACTTAGGTTATATGTTTATATTATTTTCTTAGATTGCTTTCTCTATAAGAACACAGTTGACTTGTTTCACTTTTTCTATATTCTAACTGCATTTCTCTTAGTTTTTACTGCACATCTATCCCTGCAGCTACTAAGTTTCTATGCAATCCTCCAACTCTTATCTCATGTTGCCCTGTTGCAGTGATGCCGAGGGAGTTCCGGAGGCAACAACACGGCGGCTTCCTGCTCAACCATCCCGTCTCGTTGAACTCCTCCGGATTCACGATGGAAGGTGGGTGGGGATTAAGCTTGGCTCTGAAAAGGGTACATGGTGTAGATCAGCCCATGGTGTAGGTATCTTTAGTGAGCTCTTTAGACAAATGAGTTTGGGAGCTTTCTGCTCATCAATGGCGATAGGCTGGCAGGGTGAGGGCTAACGTTACCTTGGGATGACAGCGTTTCATCCACATATAGACCAGAGTCTCGTTTCTAGGATAAACCGAGATTTAAAATAGTTGATAAACATTATAAAGTTGAGGTATTGTTAACTATAAATATAGCATGCTTATAATCAATACTATTCGAATTAATTTAAACAATTTACTTACTTATAATACTAAATACATGTGAAACGATATATGGAAAAGTTAGCCGTTTACCAAATTACGTTCTATTTGGCCAGGAATGTTTGACCTGCGGGAAAGTTTTAGAGGAACAGTCAAATTAAATAAAATTAAAGGCCCTATTATACTATAACAAATAACAAATAACAAATGCTTTATTTTTTTAGGCAAAGTTAGGACTATATAGTCCTCTCTACCACTTAACCTCAGTTTATAATACAAGAATTTGGTAACTTAAGTAAAAAATAATCAAAAGAAATATTAAAATATAAAAAACATAATAAGGCTAAGGAAATTTTTGACAAAAATACAACAAAATTTAGTTTCAAACAATTACCATTTCAAACTTTAATTTTTAAATACAATTTTATATATACTAAACAATTTATTTCAGGAATAATTTTATTTTGAAAGTATATTAAATAGTTTATGTGTAATTTTAATTTTGTTATATCCCCCACGAATCAACCGAAAGCAACCACTTCAACGATGCCCCAAAACGAGCACGACTGTCAATATTTCTTAGATCAGCTGGCAAAGTATTCCACAACCGAGATGCCGTTAAAACGAATGATTTATTGTAAAATGATGATCTGTGTGCAGGTATGTTGAGTAAGAGGCCACCATGGCGAGTTTCTCTCATACTTATATTGCCTGTAAAATTAAATTTATTTGCCAGATAGCTTGGTTGACCATTTGATAGTAGATTGTAGAGAATCATTAAAATATGATATTTTCTGAGTTCTTTTAATTTCATCTGTAATAGTGCTTCATAATATTCGGTAACATGATCATCCCACCTCAAATTAAAAATGAATCGAATGCAATAATTTTGCGCGCGTTGTAATTTATTTGACAGTTCTAAAGGTAAATCATTATAAACTGAGTCACAATAATCAAAATAAGGGAATATTAAAGTCTTAACTAAAGTAATTTTGATATCCAACGGAAAATATAAAGCAAATTTCTTCAAGCAGTGAATTCCTGCAAATACCTTTTTGCAAATGTGGTTAATTTGGTCAGACCAACCTAGTGTTTTATTTATTATTATTCCAAGATTTTTTATATTGTCACAGTAATCGAGAGGTGAATTATTTAATTTCAGCTTTGGCAGCATATTAAAATCAACACTAGTCATAAGTCTACTCGAACCAATAATAATGGTTTTAGTTTTGTCAGCATTTAGCTTCAATCCATGGCGTACAGACCAAGATGTAATCGATTCAATGTCAATGTTAATACGATCAATAGCATGATACATAGTAGTTTTGTCAAAGTGAGAGTATATTTGTAAGTCGTCGGCATACAAATGATATTTAGAATTAGTTATTTCAGAACATACACTATTGATGTAAATACTAAACAGTAAAGGACCAAGAACAGAACCTTGGGGTACTCCTCTACATACGTTTCCAAAGTTTGAAGAAGTATTGTCAAATTTAACGTATTGTCGTCTATCACCTAAGTACGATCTGAACCAGTCAACTATAAGCAATATTATCATTGCTATGCGGAATTTAATCCCTATCCTGCCCGGCCTTGGATGTGCAGTATCACACCTAAGATACTTACCTCATGGATCAACCTGCATCAGGTTTCAGTGCGATGATTAGGTTAAAAGTTAAAACAGATTAATCTATGTACTTCTTCCACCGAAAGCTTATATGCCTATATTTAACACTTTTCTTAGAATTAAAATAAAATTTTATCTCTAAGTTCTCATAGATTTGTTCTTACAAGATCTTAGGATATAGAGTTGGAGACTCATCTGTGACTAAACCTTCAATCTTACGTTATTAATATAGTAAGTTATTTATTAGGAAGACCTAATAGCTATATGGGGAAAGGTAAATACTGCCAGCTTCCCAGATTTTATCTGGTTTAACAACCCTCCTTTTAGCAAAAATTCACATTTGCTGTTCAGCTAATTACTGGTGTGAAACCTAAAATAATTGCTCACGTTATACCTTGCTTATCCGTTATACATACCTTGATAACCCCCTTTTTATAAAATATTGAATATTTTAGAAAAAGCCACTGTTCGATAAAAAGCATGTTTTTATTTATATTAGTTAAACTACAATTTTGTAAACACATGAGATGCTGACAAAGACCTTATATATATAGGTCCTGTTCAGTTCAATGAAATTTCAAGTTTTTGGCCACCTTATTGACAAGTTAATGAAAATTCTGGGTTAGGCCTTTCTTTCTCTCTCTTGGAGCATGTAAAATATTTTGTAGACTTTTAATATTAGGTATTTTTTGTCATGCCATAATCTATTCTCGACTTGAAATTATATTTCATAAATACCTTAATAGCGTATTTATGTATTATGAAATTAAATTTGACATGACCAATTGCAGTGTATTTACTTAAAAATTAAAAAAGAAAAAAGTTGGTGTAGTGTGACTAAACTTTTTTATGGAGAGGCATAGCCTATATAACCAACCTGTACTATGACTAGTCGTAGTACTATTTTTTTTCTTATCTTGAGACATGAATAAGGATATTTTTAAAAACACAAATAGCAAAATTATTCTTGATTACATGCAGCTTATTTTCACTCCAATGTATCAACTCGAGAGAATCTAGTCATGATGGTCTTTTGTCTGAAAAGTCCTCATAATCAGCTCCTGTCAATAGGCCTATCAGTTCATGTCAATATCAGCTCATATTAATATCAGCTCATGTCGTCTGTCCAGGCAACTTTGCGGACCAGGCAGCCAATCCCAAGACGGACCCAGGCACGAACTGTGACTGGCAGAGGCAGCTTACTGTGACCAACCATGCTGTCGAGCAAGGCTACGGCTCTATGGGGGGGACTGTGGAGCAGCCTATGGGGTTGGTCTACAACTCACCATCGACAGCCGTACAGCCGATGCAGTACACCTACGTCTTTGTGCCAAACTCTGCGACAGTGTGGTATGTTTAGAATTGGCAAAGAGGAACACACTTCCATCTCCGACGAGGGAACACCAAGTAGTTTTATTTGTGTTAGATTTTATATACAGGAGATTTGAACAGGGGATTTGTTAGTATACAATTATTTGAAATTGTTTAAAATTTGTTTTTAAAACTGATGCGACCGAGTAGCTCCAGCTTAGTTATTAGTTATATGAAGACTACCATTGATTAGGCAAAACTCACTCAACCAAGTCTCTCAAGAATAAAATGATTTTTAAATTATTCTTAATCATTTTAAAATTGTAATTAATGATTGAAGCGGCCCTACTAAATTCGATCTTGTGTAGCTTTGCAATTGTTTCCAAGTAGGAATACCCACTCATATAAAAATATGTTATTGATAGCCCAGAAAGACAAAATCAGATTTTAAAATATTTAATCTTTGTCGGAGTGTTTTTAATAATTAATGTTAACCTCTTCATTTTTCTGCTAAAACTTTCTTAATCTTTTCCATATTATAACAGGGTAACTATTAAAAAATTAGGCCTATTTAAAAACTTCTACTAACTCACACACTTATATTATTTTTAATGTTTTATACTATTTATTTAGTTTATGTTCAATTAAGGCACGGGAACAGAATTGGGCAAGTGAGTAAAAACACACTGTGGGTATAAGGCCAGAGATGCAAGGGATGATTGAGAATAGGGTACCTTGGTGGATTAACTGGCAACCCTGAGCGTCTAGCTTTTCTTAGTACATATATAAAAAATGTTATCTATAATTAAAACTAAAAAGTAGTAATTATAAATTAAATATTTGATTAAAAATTAATATCCCATGAATAGCATATTAGCAATATAGCAAAATACATATGCAATGGTCCTTTGTTGTATAGTTAAAGGTAGACTAAAAGCTGTTTGGTGTCCAAAAAACACATCTTTGAATCAACAGACAAATTTAAAACTGATACATAGATGTCGCACAATAAAAAAATAAGTAAGTTAAAAAAAAAAAAAAAAAAACATAAAACACGACATTAACACAAACTGACACGCAGACATTTAAACATTAAATTGGCCAAAAAAAAAAAAAAAAATACAAAAATGCAAACTTGTGCACCTGCGATAGTGTGCCAGTCATAACAGCTCAAATTAGAATAATACAAGTATGGAGTCCTGCCAATAGGGTCCATCTTGGGCCCTATACCATATATTTGCTATACAGGTAATTTTTCTAATAATAGCCAACTTTATATCCATACAGACGATGTAAATTTAAAACTTGATACTCAGGAAAAGTCTTAAATCATGTTACGTTTTCAGGGTTGGAAATTGATAAAAACCTGTCTTGGAAATTCACATGCTGAAAAAGTTATCTCTAAAATATCTACCGGGATTTTCACTTTGTTAGATTAAAAAAAATGTTTGATCTTGATTCTTTGAGAAACTTTTACTTTGCATTCATTCACTCAATAATATAATTTGAAAAATTATTGTGGATCCTCATCTAAATGTAACCTAAACACTATTTTAAAATTACAGAAGGAAGCCATTTATATAATTTGAGATCTCAAACCAAGAATTTCAGTAAAAGAACATTTTGTTCCTCTGTATATAATGACCAGATATTTGATTGATATACTTGAAATTATTATATCATGGGGATACAAATCAAACTATTTAAAATTATTTGGGGACAACCACAAATATAATACCAGAAACAGAGGGAAAATAACTCTTGAATCTCACAGGTTAGAACTATTTAAAAAAAAAAACCCCTACATATTGGTTTAAAATTTTATGTTAAAATTCCAAAAATATAAATTCTGCAATTAGTCAATCTCAAATATGTTTTGAATTTAATTGAATTTAATTAAACTGTAGTCTAGCTTTAACTACAACAAAGGACAATTTTACAGAACTGGTATTTAAACCATTATACTCAGTGTAATTAGTGGTTTTGGAGGCTATCCAAAATGAATGTGGCAAAGTTGCAAAATTGATCTCCTGCCCGATTCTGTTTATTAGGCTATATCTTTTGTTTAGTTAGTTTCTAGTTATTGCAATGGGTTTTAGTTAGTTAGTCATAAGTAGTTTATTATTTAGTTAAGTTTTGGGGGTCAAGAGTGTTCCGTACAGTTGTTTCAAATGTTTAGTATAACTCAAGACAGCTGATCATTTTTGCCATTTAGTTACTCGTTAAATGAATTTAATTACCGTTATCTTGAGCTGTCTTGCCTTTACTATTAAGTCGACTTTAGTTCAATAGTGCCCAATGGGATATTACTTAACATGACACATTCCATATTACCATAGTTTAATTTTAGTTGTAAAGATAGTGAATCTTCCGTGAATGTAATTTTAAATGTATCCTACATCATTTAGTTTGCTATTGGGTTTTGGTTTTAGTTACTTTCATTATGTTTGGTACTTATCGGTTAACCTGAGGTTACTTATTTAAAGGCAATATTGAATCTAAAAAAAAAAAAAAAAAAACTGAAATTGCCTTATTATATAAAATAACACTCTTAGAAATTATAAATACCAAAGTACTTATTTTCCGGTACAGTAGTCGTTATGGTAGTCTTTGTTTTATGGTTGTTTGGCCACGAGCCTAGTCTGGCGGTGGGTCCAGTAGTTCTCAGGATGCCAGTAACGCACGACAAATGCACTTTCTATTAAGTGAAGTTTAGGTGACCATCTTATGTAGCGCAGCAGGCGTTTATGCTGTTCGTTCCCCGTCTTTCCCAGGAAAAGTTTTTTAAAAATAAGTGTCATTTTTGAGAGCCCATTTAAAATCTATTTTTTTAAGTGGCATAATTTAAAATAAATTGCATTTAATAAGTTAAAAACTATTTTTACAGTTAATTTTTTATTTACACTTTTTTGGAATTATATTTAAGTTATGTTTTAAATATGAATTTCTTGTGAATAATGTAAGAAAATACGCAGATTCCAATACTTTTAGTCTAAATAGCCATTTAGTTGTTGTCTAAAATCAATCTTTTTATTTCAATAAGGGTTTTGCCTGTTACATCCCTTTTTCTCTCGACTTACTAAACCGATTTTTAAGATTGGTGTGTAATTTTAAAGCTTGAACTATTACGCGTGTGCGAATGGTAATTACAAAAGTCAGTTCGTTTTAGTCTTTGCCCCTACAGCCTTTGATTTATTTCTTGATGTTGCTTTGAAATATTGATCAATTACCATTGTATGATTTTTAAATGTGAATAGTACCTAACTTAACATAAAAAATAGATTTTCTCTCACTGCATAATCAACATAAATATTGTTAAAATATTTGCTTCATTTCATTCCACATGATTATCTAACTATATATTAACTGTGAGTTTAGTCACCCTAATTCCTTAAAATTGTATTGTAGGTGAGTTTCTCACAACCAGAACGAATTATATTACAAAATGCACAATTTGCGTAAGGGCCCCCTAGTACCGTACAAAATTAAAATTGTACATCAAATAGCGACACTACAACATTAAAGTATTTTAAGGTTATACAAAATTGGAAAACAGATATTTATATGCCTAACCTTAAGCAGAATGCTAGAACTGAACGGAATGACTACGTCAAGTGGTTGGCATCTGCCAGATAAACTGTGCTTAAAAGTTGTCCAATTGGTGTTTAATTATTTAATTTAAAGGTGATTTGTCCAATTGGTAAGGTTAGGTTATGATTGGTTTGGTAAGGTAGAGAAAAAAACTTTCAGGCAAAAGGCTGAAAGATAACCTGTGTAGTTTGTGGTACGATAATTTAAGCTGTGTGGCCACGCATACTGACCCCTTCTCAAACCTACTAAAGGTAACATTTAATTATTTATAGTCTGGAGATATTTTATCTCTGTATGTAAGAGTACTCTGTGTTTAAAAAGTATAAAAAGATTATTAGTTTTAGATCATTTAAAAGAAATGAGTGAGTCGTTAACCGAAAAGTACCAGTTTAATTTAGGCCTATTTGTAATTATTTATCATAAGTGGATGTAGTGAAATGGTTTAATTGTCCCTATGTTTAATGTACAGGGTGCTATTTAGTTTAATTAGTTTTATGGTGCTGCCTTTTAGTTAGGTAATTTCATTGCAATTAGCTAATAAACTAATTAATTAAGTTAGTTTAATTAACTTATTCATGATTATTCAATTTAAAGGTGGGTTGACCCTTGAGCGGTTCTTGCGATAGTAGCGGAGTGATAGTAGCTGAGTGACAGTACACCAGCGATAGTAGCGGAGTGATAGTAGGCCTACCTGAGCAACAGTAGACCAGCGATAGTAGCTAACCACGCATTGCCTTTAAATGAATGAGTTTGAAGCAGAAGTTTTCTTTTAAATACCTTTCAGTTGAAGAAGTTAACATAGAAATGTTATTTGCACCAGGATTTGTACCATGATATATTTTGCAAGTAAACAAGAAGGCTATCGTAAAATATTAAAATAAAAACCGCTACTAGAAGCTTTTCATCTTCAATTGCAGTTCCGTATTTTTTGATGAAATTACAATTCACATCGCGACTGAGTCTGCCTTCAGACTAGACTCAGTTCAGTCACCACCTAGTTGTTAGCCGCGCCAGTCGCAGTCGCGGCGCTCAGCTACTATTGCTCTGCTACCATCGCAAGAGTTGCTCCAGGTACAATGCGCCTTAAGAGTCATTTTCACCCCTGTAAAAATATTGCAAACATACTCTCGCATTTTTCTGTTTAACTATTTTAAAATTTTTAAGGTTTTCATATATTTATTGTTAAAAAATATGTTTTATTGTAGATTAAGGTTGGATCTAGGTCCATGATACCTGATATATCAGTAAAAATTAATTGTATTAGTACAAAAAATTTTGATAATATTGAATTTGAGTTACTTTTCTATGTCACTGAGAGTTATATTTTTAAGTTTTAAAATTTTTAAGGTATGAGAGGCCTAATGGAACTGTTCAATTAAATGATTATCACGTTTCAAGAAAATCAGTTGAAAAACAGGTCCAAAATAGGGTAATAAAATACCATGGTTTGCCGAATACCCTAGATGGTTTACATTGCCAGCTCCGCTACTAGCCCAGAGGTGAAGATGACTCAAGTCACGATTAATGGTACTTTAATTGGTTAGTCTAATTTATAAATATTTAAGTTTTTATGGTGCTATTATTTTTAGTCTACGTTACAATAGTTTACATCATTTAGTTAAATTTATGGTGCTGATGGAATTTCAATCAATCTAATTATTTTTACTATAACTTAATACATTCATCATTATTTAGCATTAGTTATTGTAGTTATAAAGTTTTAGTTACAGTATTTTAAACGATTGACCAACTTATAGTTTAATATATTTATCAATATTTAATTTAATTTTCCGGTGGGTTTTCGTTATTTTCATTTACCGTACGTTTAATATATATTAGTCATTATCGTAAATCAGAATTTTTACTGCCAAAATGATTTCATAGAAGTAGGATCATGATTCTTTAGTTTTAAGGGTCAGCAGTGAGTTTCCTATTAATATTTTAGTGTAATTTAGAAATGGTACTCAAAGGCCCTTCTCTGGTAGCTATTCTGTACTGTGGTCGTCATCAGTTGGCAAATCTGGTTATTATTTCTTTCCATTAACTCCACAATGGATTAGTAGGGCCTCTTGATTTAATTCTTTCAAGGGATTCTTGAAATTTTTATTGTTTTCATTGCTCCCAATAAAAAATGTTTTAAACCAATGTAAAGCTAAATGTAAATGTAAAGCTTGGTTATTTTCAATATGCCAAACTAACTGAGATCTGTCATGACACAAAATATTTCTGTTACAGTATATTATAAGATTAAATTGGTCTTGTGGTGTTCTCTTGTTTATTCAAACTAATAAAATTAATATCCGAATAAAACTATGTTTTTTTTCAAGTAACCCTATTCCTTACAAACTTTTTTGAGGGCTATATCTATTTGTATACTTAAATGGTTTTGTTATTTAAAAATAGCTTTTTATGCTTATACCTTATACATATGAAAATAATTGACTAGGTATTTTGTTTGGTGAACTGTTCCTTTTTTGTCTTATCTGGGTGGCCAAGCATTTTCCCACTTACTTCATACTTACCTCATACAATTAATTTTATTGTAGCAATATTCTCAATCACATATGGTGAATTCTTTTTACTCCTATAATCTGATTTAATTAAGTATGATAATGCATTTGCTTTTACCATTGTTAAATTTTATCCCAACAAATTGTTATGTCACTTCACTGTATTAATGAATCATCGTACAAACCCTTTGCTTGGTAAATTCTTTACAACTTTTTTATAAATAAATCAGTTACATATACTTCAAATTCTGAGAATACAAAAAGGATTTTTCTTTTTAAATCTCATCCATTCCACCGACGTTCCTTTTGGAAGTTTTTTATTAACAATACCTCTTCTGCACCTGGGTATAATTTGTAAACCACATGTGGAAATTGTAATATGTTGGCTTTTTTTCTCCACTGATCAGTTTGTTTGATATTTTATAATATTTTTCTAATATTAAAAAAGATTTAAAAATTACATAATTTTTCTTTTGCTAATTTTTTGACTCCTTTTTATCAACTAGCTTTCACATCACACATTGCTGCAAACTTAAAATAAAAGATTAAATGGTAAAGAATTATACCAAACAAAAATATTTTATACTGAACGAATTTTAAAATTATGTTGATTTCCTCTAAGCTTGAGGCAAATACAGTACGATTTGTTTGAGCATTCACAGAAGTAAAAAACCCCACAACCATACTTGATTGAAATCTCTTGACGGAAAAAAATCTAGAAAAAATATTGACCGATACCCAACCCTCATAGGGCTTCGCCCAAAAAATCTTCAAAGATAAAATGTTAATGGAAGCAACATCCTAGTGATGAACTACTGTATTGAGCAGAGATTGGTAATAAAAAAAACTAAGGGAATTTATAGACTTGAGGTGAGTGAACGTAGCGAACTATCTCACCTGAACTATTCTCATTAGAAGAATAATGGGAAAACTGGTAATAAATAACTAAATTATATTGCAAACTTTAGGCGAGTGAACATAGAGAGAGCAGCGAACGAGCTAGACCTGATGGCGAATGAGCTCAGCGAACAAGCTCACCTGAACTGTGTTCATTTAAAGAATTATGGAAAGATTGGTAATAAAAAACTAAATTATATTACAAATTTGAGCCGAGTGAATTCAGCGATTGAGCTCACCTGAACTATTCACATTTGAAGTACTGAGGGAAGATTTGTAGTAAAAAAATAAGGGATATTACTAACTTGCGCAGCGAACGAGCTCACATGAAGGGCAAAATAGTTCTCGGATTTGCATTGCAATTTGAGTACCATTGCGAAGCACGCGTAGGCCAGCTATATTCGGTAAGATGTATTCAAACATTTTTAAATCACTAATTAAAAATGTATAATTAACATAAATAACGGTTCCATGTTTGGGCTAAAGGGGTTAAATAAGTCAATGAAAACAATCTTTACAAGAAAGTTTAAAATAACAGTATTCTATACTTAATCTGAATTGGTTTAAACCTTCATGTGAAACATTAATAAGTAGTCCAAACAATTTTAAAACTCATTTATTTTGTTTGGTTTTGGTTTTCAGAATTTAAATGAGCTTAACTCCTTCTGTCCGATGACTTGAACCCTTAGTACGTTGATGTACCCCCAACTGATGTTACAACATATGATTTAACAACCCCTTTGAACATTGACTTACCCCCATCTGATCTTAAAAAGTATGACTTATACCCTCAGTATAGCATTACTTAACACTCACTTAATTTTGACTTGCGCCCTTTTTAACAGAATTAATTATTTTACTTGAAATGGGGCACAAGATTTTAGTCTACATTTTTACTATAATGGTTTGATATAACTCCTTCAGATCTAGTACAATAACAATGAAAGTAAATTTTCCTGACTTCAAACCTTTACACCATGAGAAAGAGTAATTTTTTTTTGTCTTCCACAAAATGGCAAAACCTCAAAAACGTTTAAATAATGACTTGACCCCTTTTGTCCAAACATCTAAGATACACAACAAAATAAAATAATAAAGACAAAGTTAGTTGTTCTTGATTTGAAGGGTACTTGTACACGCTTGTGTATCAATAAACTTATAACGATGAAAACTGAGTAATATTAGCAGTTTGTATTAATTAGTTTAACCATATAAACATCACAGAGTATTTCACATTTGATATAGTATTTACACGTTTATCTGGATATAATTATTTACAAAACTAACTTAAAGCTGTGTAAAATAAATTTTACAGCTGTTTGTTTAAAATAAATTGAATACAGTTTTTTAACAGGCTACTTAAAGGTTATTTAGTTCGCGTAGGTCAACGGAGTTTGAACTCGTTGATGTAGGTCTACTACTGCATCATGTAAATGTATACTGTACTGTACACATTGATTATGTTGTATATCCATTTTAATTTCGAGCTAATAAACAGTTCAGTTTATGTCAGTTTTATAAAAAAATCATGTCCAGAAGAATAAAATTGGGACTTACGGTACAAGGCCACTGGGACAGAGCCCAAAGATGTGAAGAACAAGAATATGAATATCCGCCTCCCAAGTAAATAAAGTATAGTTCAAAATTTCAGGTTAATTGGTTCAGTGTTTTTCTAGCACTTTCGAAACAAAGACATGCACAAAGATTGATACATTCGTTTTTATAGATAATAATGTAAAGGAGATTTCGTTTTATACTTCGTGTAGGCCTATCCCTATAATACATTATATTAGGACCGGATAAGTTAGGCTAACGTAGCACCAAACACGTTAAGTGAAAATTTTGAGGCACTGCAGGAGAAAAACGCTTCTAGTAGTTTCTAAAGTTTTTAATTGTATTTTAATTTTAATTTTAACCACAACAAAGGTATAAGAACCACAGCATATGGCCTTATACCTTTGAAGTGGCAAACTCTATGATAAAACACTGCAAATAAATATGGATGATTAGTGTAAAATTCGACGAGAACTTTACAGAGAAATGTAGTAGATTAGACCAAAGGGAAAGTACACGATACAAATAAAAACTTCACTAGGTTTATTTTACTCATGAATAAAATGTACAACAAAATTCCAACAAAGAAAACGTATATATATTTTTTACGCCAGTTGTTCATGAATTAAACTGTGTGCGCTTCTGCTTGTGGTAGTAGTTGCATTTATATTTACCAGAAAGCACCACTGTCTGTGTGTAGACAACGCGGCTCGCGACGCCTTGCTAAACTCGTAGGCATTGTAAATTGAAACTGTCAATGAGTTTAGTGTTATTATTTTTACTATAATGGACATGTTATTTTTATTCTGTTTATGCTATTACGAAACTGATTTCAAAAATAATACTTTGAACCAGGTTAGATATATTTTTATGTAATAGATAAATTATAGAGGATAAAAGATTCATCTTAATGCCATTTTCAAGGACAATTTAACAACTAGGGATTGTGAAGTAAAAATCACGAATATAGAGTGATTTATGAGATTAAACTACAGATAAAACACGTCCTATTTTGAATAAAACATATCGAAAATACTTCGTTGTAGCCTATATTAATCAAATAAACAATAATATAAAACTTTTCATAGGGCCCTAGGTATTAAAATTTTCTAAAAAATTACATAAAAATTAATCTTTTTCGACCAATATTAAAGGCTTAGCGGACGTTTTATATTTAACATTAGTCTTAGGGCCTATATGAAAAAAATCCAAGGAAGCCGTTTTTTTTCTATTTAGTCAAGTTAATATTTTATAATTTTAATAAAGGATTTTAATGAAATTATATTTTATTGAATGAAGAGTTCTGTATAGTAAGTCATATTTTAATACTATAACTGATGTATGGATATTTCCAAAGTTTACAACTTTAAAGTTAAACTACATCTGTTTATATTGCATTACTGTATTTTGAAAGCAGTTTTCACTTACGGTATGGATATACAGTATATGTTGTGTCATCCTGTAAGGATTGAAGTGAAATTGTATTACCATTTTTTATATTTTTATCACGCGAGATTGTTTTAATCAACCCGACATAAGGGAAATCACAAATAAATATATAGAAGAGGCAATAGTATTAAGAGCGTTAAATAAGCCAAAATAACAAGAGTCCTTTTTTACATGATCAGAAACGATATAACACACTTTATTTTTTGTTATTTTTAACAGTGCGAGAAGTGACCGATGTTAACCACTTCTACTGGTGTAAGAAATTTTGGAAACCTGGGAAAAGTCAGACACCGGATGATGCATATCACCAAGCATCAAATAATGCAGTTGTGTTTTAATTTGTATGATTTCATCCGTCAGATGCTTCAAGTGAAGCAAAGCTTTGCCGATTATCTCCATCACTAGGTATTTCTTTTCAGTGAATTCGTCAATTGCGAACAATCTGCTTTGAACTTTAGAATTCACATCCCTCACAAAAACATTCTGAGCTTTCAAGCTGCATCCGCCAGCAAACCCGGTGTCTCGAATGTTCCTGCTCAAATCTTCAACGTCTTCCTTCGCCAGCCCTCCGAGCGATTTCTCCGTTGACTCTTTCAAGACCGCCATGAAGTCTCCATATGAAGGGAGAGCTTGACGCAAGCTTGCATAGTATTCTTGGAATACTGTGTTGTAGTTGACAGCGAATCTGGTTAGTTGTTCGACATACCATTGGTAAGCCAAGGTGTCACTCTCCATGTTCACTAGACGGTAAGCGAAACCGGTGACGACTTTTTCTTGAGTCATCGCCTTTTTTAGCAGCAAATCTAGAAAATCATTAAGTTCTCGGATTATTTGATGCATGTCAGGAGGATCGTATGGTTCGGAATCAAGCTGTTCGAACCTTTTAATCGAAAAGTCTTCCGGTTTCACGTCGATCCTTGAAGTACCTTCATGGTTAAGATCGGTCTTTACATCCTTCTCCTCCTTTTGAACTGAGGATTTTCTTTCATTTTCATTTGGTTCCGCCATAGACGAATGATGGGGAGGCTTAAAGTCACTGTAACTTATATCGCTGTTGTTCATTTTAGTTGCCTCACTGGAATTTTGTCTTGTTAATACATTTTGGGAGGTTATGTTTTTTACATGAATTTTGGCCTAGTTAAATGTGGTGTAATCTATTAAATTATATCTATGGAAACAGTACTTAATGGGAAAGTGAAATGAATCAATTATCCAGAAAATAAAAAAAATCTCAAATGGTCGCTTTCCTTAAGTCAGTTTAATCCAAGTTACGTTTAATAATGAATTAAACTAAGATTTAGTTAAACGTGTTTCACAAAAGCGCCACTAAATATTTTCTTCTGAAAAGCAATTAATTGCATAGCAAAGTATTCTAAAACAAATGAAGATCATTCCACAATTAATAAAATAAGTTATTTTTGTTATCTAACACCTAACGTTTTTTTTTATAGCCAGCCTTTTTTCCTTCGAAGAAAAGTTTTCTGTTCTGTTCTAAATCTTTAAACATATTTTACAAATTCGATAGATAAACCTAAAAAGTTCAAAAACGGTTTACAGATTTATAGGTTAGAATTCATACAAATATATAACTCGGAGTAACATTAAAAGTTATTCATAAAAATATTTCTTCCTTAAACTACTTCTTACGTCATGAATTTTACATACGATTTTTTCAGCTACTGGGTTATAAATGTCAGAAGTAGGCTAATAAAATCTGTGTATTTTGGTACAGTTCTATTTGGTCAACAGAGCTGAAATTTCGGTAGTGGGGGAGAACCTCCTGAGCGGCTCTGAGTACAAGATCTCTCAGATGACTCTGACCTATCAATACACTCGCATTTTCAGTGTCTTTACATTAATTCACTAATATGCCTAGAAAGTGTAAGATATTGTAAATGCCAATTCAGATAAGACGCATACGGTCTTATTATTAAAAGTTGGTCAATATGTACTTTTATTTATAAATATTTATTAATAAGTTAATTAGCGTTGACTAATTGTGCAAAAGGTTCATTGTTAGTGACAACCAGGCTTGAGTGCCCACTCTTTTGTAGAACACTTCAAGATTTTGAGGTGGGCCTGTCACGAATTATCGCATATGTTTGTCCAAACCTAATGTCGTGACTGGGAAGAATTTTGGACTATGAAAATATTTCCCAGGTGCACTGAATCGTATTATAGATTTTTTAATAGCGGTACTTATCGCAACATGCAAATAAGTGTAAATTCTATGAGGTCTTTTTAGCGTTGCGCATCCAGTCATATTTATCAGTAGTTCATTGGTTAAATTACGAAAATTACAGTTTTAATATAAATCTCATTTTTTATCATAGCCTGTAACATAATATTGTTCTGGCCCGTAATGTATACGTTTACGTTATGGGACGATTATTTATATGTAACTCGTAGGGCCTACAATTTTCGCATTATACGTCACGGGACCCACCGCATAATTTATGCATACAATGAATATAAGTAACTTACTTGATATTGGATGGACTGAAATTCGTTCGGTAAATTACAAATGATTTAGTTTTTTAGACGCTAGGTTCTTGGTCTTATAGGATGTTTTCAATGGTTTATTAATTTGGCTTCATCTCTCCTCCCGACTTGGTTGGTTTGTTGGTTATCGATGATGAAGACGCGTATCACGTCGTGGTATACACAGATTAACCACGCAATGCGGGAGTTGACGTCTAATTATGTGATGTGGCAAATACTTGGGAACCCCATGATACTTGAGATTGTATAATGCTGTCAACCGACTAGCAACTTGGGTGGTATTAGCCACAGGGGGGATACTTAAAATATTTTTCAAACAAAACTTTTAAATTTACTTACAGTTTAAATAATAAATAAAGTGATTGAACCACAAACAAATCTTCATATTTAAAATATATTTTTAATCAATGAGTAGGTATTTATTATTATTTTACTACAGTGCAAAATGTCGAAAAATAAGAGTAACAATAATTATTTAAACTGATATTGCGTAATGAAAGCTACAAGAAAATTTTTTACATACATAATTATTTGTGTAGGCCCATATCCGACGTGTGATTTGAAAACGCTGGGAAAAAGGGTAATGCTTGATAAATATCACAGCCATCAAGGCTAGCCTGTGCTTGTGATCCTCCTAATACTGTATTAGGATCATAAAGGGTTTCGTAACAAGAGCATAGAAGAACAGACCCGACACCATCCCCATTGAATGGCCCTGCCAGACGTGCATGATGACACCAACATATACCTGATATTTGTGGTATAAAATTACATTGTGAAAAACATTCTCGACCTTAAACACATACACGATGGAAGACGTTTATAACAATTATAATTCCTTCCATTAAACTCGCTCTTCTGGTAAAAACATGGGGAAATTTCAATTTCATTTAAACATATGCAGGACATCGAGATCTGTCATACTTTGAAAAATTAACTTTTCATAGTATAAGTAGCATATAAGTATATGTATAATTATTTATTTTAATCAATGAGACTTCAATCGCTCTGAATAATCTTCTGGTACCTAGTTCTGTTATTCTGTTAAACATCTATCATAATATTTTATCGACATCAATTTCCCACTGAGAGTGTATTACTTTATATTTGAACAAATGAAAATTAAAAATAAATACTGTTGAGTTGATATAGTTTTATTACAGTACAAATACATCAACGATGGTTTAAGATTACAGATTCCTGAGTCGAACTTCTCTGACGACGTGCGTTGGCTCGTCCCACGACGATGGGGTAGTCTTGTCAAGGTCGCCGCCGTAGTCACCCCGGAATGGTTCGTAGACACCCAGATCGCTCGGGTACTCATCAAAGACAGTGTCGTAGACACCTCGCTGGTAGTCTCCTATGAGATGTCATAATTTGATTAGGAGTGAAATATAGGCCTACTTTTACAAAATTTCTACATGATATCTTAATTGCCCAAAACACGCTTCGGTATTATAATAAGTAAAAGATAGATTTTAAAAACGACTTTATAACTAACTAGCACTATTGAATACCAAATAACTAGCCTTCCCTTTTAGTCGCCCTACTACTGAACTACATGGTTTGGTAAGGGTAATTTAGTCCTTTCTCTTGCAAAAACAACAAATCGTCGTCCTCTGTTGGGAGGAACGGTTAATCACTTAATAATATTTGATCACCCATTTTTGTTTTCACAGTATCTAGTAGGCGAGTAACAGTGAAAATAAATTACAGACAGAGACAGGACGGTCAACACTGGATAGGTCATTAGGCGCTTGGATTACCAAAGAGCAGATAAACGCCGCGTATGAGCAATGTCCTACCTAACAGTGACCTTGACCTACCTACATAACAGCATACTGCGGCGGTTATGTATCTGGTTCACTTAAATAACCTAATATAGTGTAGCTGAAAGTAACCTAACTGTTTTTATTGCTCTGTTACAGCATTTCGTTGGTTTCTAGGAGGTAGGTCCCGTTCCTCAACGTGCTGGTCTATCTGTGATCTGCGTTTACATGACACCTTCGTTGAATCCATTTTTCTTAGTTGCATTATCTAAGAACCGCTGAAGTAGTCGTATTCTAAACAGAACCCGGGATATAGGTAAGTTTGGTAACGGGTAAACATGTCCGCAGCTCAAATATCGGCGTTGTTTTATTGTAGCTATGAAACTCGTTTCGTATATTTAACTATTAATACTACATAGAAAACGATGTCACTCACCAAAGCCGAAGTCACCAAGGCCGCCATCAAAATCACCGTAGCCACCGTCGTCACCACGGAATGGACCAAAGTCGTAGTCACCAAGGCCGCGACCGTAGTCACCAAAGTAGTCACCCTGGAGATGATGGTAGTCACCACCGATTCCACCAAAGTCGTAGTCACCACGGCCGCGACCGTAGTCACCGAAATAGTCACCCTTATGATCACCATAGACACCGTAGTCGCCACGGAGTCCACTTAAGTCGTAATCACCACGGCCGCGATAGTAGTCACCCAAGTAGTCACCTTGGAGATGATGGTGGTCACCACGGCCGCGACCGTAGTCACCAAAGTAGTCACCCTTATGATCACCATAGACACCGTAGTCGCCACGGAGTCCACTTAAGTCGTAATCACCACGGCCGCGATAGTAGTCACCCAAGTAGTCACCTTGGAGATGATGGTGGTCACCACCGATTCCACCAAAGTCGTAATCACCACGGCCGCGATAGTAGTCACCGAAATAGTCACCCTTATGATCACCATAGACACCGTAGTCGCCACGGAGTCCACTTAAGTCGTAATCACCACGGCCGCGATAGTAGTCACCCAAGTAGTCACCTTGGAGATGATGGTGGTCACCACCGATTCCACCAAAGTCGTAGTCACCAAGGCCGTGACCGTAGTCACCGAAATAGTCATCCTGATTATCACCATAGTAACCATAGCCACCATAGTCACCACGAGATCCACCATAGTCGTAATCACCACGGCCTACACTGTAGCCCTCATAGTCACCACGGAAGCCACCAAAATCGTAGTCCCCAAGCCCACCGTAGTAGTGTTCACCAAATAATGCAAGTTCCCCACTGGACCACTGTACAGAAATAATACAAAATTAATGTTGGAAATTACAAATTGAAATGGGGAAAATTAAAACTTTTCCCCATTAGTTTTGGTAAACTTTTCCCAAAAGGGAAAATTGGATCAATCTCCCTTTGTTTATTACGCTTTTATGACAAAGATCCTGACAATTGAATCAGCAGTTATAACAAAGCTGCACAAGGTAAGGTAATACACATATTATACTATCAATAGACATTCATTCATACTCGTCTGAAAATCATAGAACTATAACAGTTTAAAATATTTAAAAACTATGAAAGACATGTTTAAAATTATATGCTTAAATTGTTATGTTTGATTTTAATATGAGTTTGCCGAGCCTTGCTCGTTATAGTTCACTTTGTTCACTTAGGTGAATCAGTCATAGTGTCCAGGATATTAGGTTTACCAAAGCTACTAAATTAAGTTTACAATCCATACCTTTTCACAGTTAACAGTTGTTTAAAAAAGAATGCTGAAAAAGTAGTGTTTTTATTTTGCTTACCTTTTGGTAACAGTTAAAAAAATGTTTGGCTTTAATTCTCTGTTTACTTTTTGTTTTAGTTTCGTTGCCTTGTTGGCAGCCTATAAGGCCAATGTCAAAAAGAATTATTTTTAAACCTAATTGTTGACATAAAATTTCTTCTGTGGTCAAGACTGTTTCTAAGCTTATTTTTGGGCCAAAACACTCTTAAATGCAACATTTAAACAAAATCTACCCACTATAGATTTTAAGGTCGTGGAAAATACATAGCCATCCTTGTATTATAATATAGGATTTTTAATGCGTTATTTAGGAATATCTACTAAAAAAAATCCCATGCTGTAGATTATCATTCTATAAACTTTATAGTTTTCTTTCATATTTGTCATTAATGTTAGTTGAAAATCTTAAATTAAAGATTTTTTGCAAATTCTATATTTTAAATAAGGTCCGATATTATTAGACTTATTAGTCTTAGACTATCATTAGGAACACATAATACTACCACCTCTTTTTACATAATGTGTTAAAAAATACATATAAATGGTAAAATACTTACAGTTACGAAGCAAGTAAGAGCTATGACAACGGTGAAATGATGTGAGTGGGCAGACATCTGCAAACAAAAATACTGTATAATAATTATGACTAACTTAGTCAGTTGAGTACCCATGCCTTGATATGCTAGTTTCATTTTTCCGTACCTGATTCACACCTCTCCATTTCACAAATGTTTTCCTGCCGGATACAAACCTCTCATGGAGATAAATATCAACAGTGTTATTTTCAAGAGCATAGACAATTACGCCCACAGAAGTTCAAAGCAAGATGATTCGATTGTTTTCCGGATTTATTCATAGCAGGCTAATTAACTTGTAAAGATTGTATTTAGCCTGTTTGTTTTATATTGTATTATAGGCTGTACGATTCTCCCATTACAGTATTTGTGTTTCAGTATTACAGCATTAAGTTCGTAAGCCAAAGATTTATCTAGCAGGACTTTGTGTAATTTTTCGTTAACTTTCGTACCGACATATACATTGTGGGAGTCTACATACAGTAGTACGATGCACATAAAAGAAATATATAAAAAAACCATTAAAGTGATTGAAAAGACACTAAAGAAATTAAAGAGCCCATCGGGTCACTTAGAAGATGGTGGTTGCAAGGGTGAGGGCAACAATCAATTTTGAATCGATTATTTGAGAAAGTCATAAGAGTGACGACAGAAAACTTAAATAGGCTTACCTAAAGCTTTGGAAAATCCCAATTACTCGGAAAACCCCTTCAACAGATAATTAATCGATGTTTAACATAAAAACTTTTTAATAGAAGACCAAGACCACCATAGCCCACCCCTATGGCTATCGTGTACCTCTTCGGCGTAAGATATACCTTAACGATATGATGAACTTACTTACCTTTGATGATGTTTTTAGAGCCCAACTGCAGTAAATGATTCATCGCTCTTGGTTAACCCTTATATATACCCTAAAACCCATAAAATTACAATCAGTACATAAAGCAGCACAATGATTCAGAAAATAATTATAACTAATCTACACGATCGTTGAAGTATGACAAAAGCTCATGTTCTATTGTTTTTAAATATATTGGTCTCATTAGTAACTACTTTATGTATTGTGTTTGGAATTAATTAGAGTCGTATAATTTAATAGTGGAGAAAGGTTATCAAACAATGATATGTATGTTTACCACTAGATGTAAGTGATAGAAACTTTCAAGTAAAATAAGTAAATTAAAATAGTTTTTACTTAAGTTGTTAAAATAATATTATTATTACTAAATATATTTTCTCAATGAGTCTTTATCAGAAGTGTCCACCCCATTCTTGGACCATTACACACCCCCCCCCCTTCACTGAGCCTCCCCTTTGAGGCAGTGATAAAAACTATTTTGTATCTAAGTATTTGATTTATAAAAAATATATTTATTACTTAAAGGTTTTTTAGAAATAAATTGATTGAAGACAGGGTTAAAGGGATAAAGAGATTATTTTGCGTACTCAGTCAAGTGGAAACTGCGGAATCTACCTAAATATGTTTCCTATTGTTCACAACCATACTGAGGTCAAGAAACAACATAGTATTCGGTGTAAGAATATTATGTGCTCAGCGAGTGTGAGACCCAAGACTCAGATGATGGTAAGGGAGGAGATTTGGCTGCGAAAAGTAGGCTTTTAATTAATACACGCTATTCATTGGCTAGGCCTATACGTTCAGCCTGCGCGCCCAGCAGTATCAGCGGCTGCCGATAGAGGCTGTCATAATCGAGGGTCCCGCGGATCAAAAATTCATCGTGCAGTGCTTCGCATGCTCCCATTTTCGTCTTTATTTTAAGTCCGATGAAAGTGGGAGGGGTTTTAAGTGAAAAATAAAAACTTGAACTATTTGATCCAGTTGTTTTTTATTTTTTCATATTTTAAATCCAACTTTCATAATATTTTAATCCAATATAGCTTGATATGGATTAGAAATATGAAAAAAAATCAAATAGCTCAAGCCTTTGTCTTTTATTTAAACCCCTCCCATCTTTATCAGGCTTAAAATAAAGGCGAAAATGGGAACAGGTGAAGCACTGCACAATGAATGCTATAACCCTAGTAGTTGAGATTGACATTGGACCGCTCTCTCGCCTTCAAAGCGATCCCGAGAGGCAGGGGGTGTATAAATCAGATCCAATGTAGTAGGCCTACAGCTTCTTTGCTGGAGCCCGGGTAAACAGCTCTAATTCTTTGTGGACCACCGTACTGCCTCTTGTTTACGCGGCAGTCGAATATTGTTCTCGCGTCTGTGTTATTGGTGTGTAGGTGAAGAGGGTTTATTGGTTGATACATAACAGTGCACCTGTGACTCTTTGATGCTTATTCCTTTGCATCGGCTTCCAGTAGTGGAGTTTTTTTTATTGTTGTTGTTACTGGTGGATAAGGAGACTCCGGCCTAACCGCTAAGCACTTCTGCCTCTAACGGGCATTTTGCGCAAGTCCCCGGAAGATCAGGATACTGAAAGGAGAGAAAGGGCGAGGAACTGGATAACAGGCGGCTGATTGACTACTCAGAGGGCGAACTGCTCCTGTGACAACTTATTGGCGGCTCTGCGCTCTAAATGGCCAACCAGCCGACTGGCGATTCATGATCCTCAGCTAGGAGTTTCCATGTCCTCCGGATGACATCAATCCCATGCTGTCTAGAACATGAACGGATCATGAAAGTAAGGGAAATGTCATAGTGGACAGCCAAAAGACGTACCACGTGTTATGACAAATTCGTTTGCTGTACCAAATGTCAACTTCGCAACTACAGTAGTATAAATCAGTTTTAAAGTTGTCCTGGAATATCCCAGTAGTGATGTGCGTACTCGAGTACAAAGTACTCATAGAATCGAGTAGTTTACATGCCTTGTGTCCGATGTACTCCATAAAATTTCGATCGTGTACGTGTACTCGAGTAAAAGGAGTACTCCCATGCAGCCACAGCCGTCGACGTACTCGTCGCTGTGTACTTGTCACCGACCTACTCGATTCCCCGACCACGTGAGTCCGCAGCACATTAACGAGTATATGAGTACGTTTTTTTATATGATAGGAATGACGTACTCGTATTCATGTAAGCGATTTCCAAACCAACGTGAGTACAAAACGGACTCAAATGTTCAGGGGACCGAGTACACGAGTACGAGTACCCCCGCGAGTACGCCAGTGACTTCTACTGCAATGTACTCATGTATTTGTATAATTGTATGGTGCTCTTAGGATTCACATGGTGTCATGACCTGAGGATCGCGTACACAAATATGAGTATCCCATCACCTCCAGTGAAATGAATACTAATTTACGCGATCCATAACTTAATTAATTAATGTAGAACTATACTACACCGAATTCACAGAGCTTTCCTTGTTGGTTTTAATCTGCTTTTGTTATATTGTCACGGTAATCAGGCTATTAAGTTTACAACAAAACAAACTATAACTCATCACGGTCGACAGCTGGTTCAAAAAGAAAGCATAAAAGTAGTGTTATTTTATTTTTGTTTACCTTTCGTTGTTATTTCGTTACTAAGTGGCAACCCATAAGACCAATGTTAAATATTACAAATTTTAAGCTTAATTTTAGACACAATTTAACTTGTTTTGCATTTAAAACTGTTTTTAAACCTATTTCAAATACAAAACATTCTTAGATAAAAGTTTAAGCAAAATTTATACCGGCTAGATCGCCTCAGACACTGCTCGTATTACAGTATGAATATAGGATTAGTATTTTTTATTTTATTTTTTATGTAATAGGTGTCATTAATTTATTTAATTATGACACTTTATGGTTCAATTATAATTTTATCGCTTTTGATGAGTTTAAGTGGTGGCTAACTCTGGGTGGAAATAATTCACTTCATTTGTTCTGAACAGCTACACCATGGAAAGTAAGCTTCCTCAGTGAATCTTACCTTAGATGTTAGTTGTTCAGCACAAATGAAGTAAATGATTTCCATCTAGTCAGCCTACATTTATACTCATAAAAAGCGATGAAATTATAATTGGACTATAAAGCGTTTTAATTCAATAGTAATGATAACTTTTACGACGATTTTGATCTAGATTGTCGTCGAAGTATAACAGCTTCTTTGTTCTATTTTTATTGATATGTTCAACTCATAAATTTAACTTAATTAACTTAAGAAATGTTCATCACTAATTAGTAACCTATGATGAATATATGCGCGAAAATTTATTGATCATGCCTACGTTTATTTTATAAGTGAATCTATATGTTGTTTTCAAAGTTTTTCATTAGGCCCCCTATCTACTACCCAGGAAGTGTCTGGTCACCTTCGAGATATATCTTCCGAATTTTTTCGATATATTAATTATGGTATTCAATGAACTTGGATCAGAGTGGAGCTATCCGATAACCGTTTATATTTTATTGTTGTTATAGTTACAATCAGATACTGGCACTTAAATTCCTAGTAAAAAAAAAAAAAAAAAAAAAAAAAATAGTTGGTTTGCTTTTGGAACAAACGTTTAATTAAAATTATGAGGAAAAATTTTCTTTGAAAAAAAAAATATATTACCTGAATAAGGTGGCCTTACAACAATTTGCATTTGCATTACTCCCATAAAGACCGTAACAAGTCCATAGAGGTGAATTTTTGAACTAAGACATAAGTACTGTACTACGACGTCCTATATTTTACATAGGAATTTTATACGTCGTAACAAACATTCATAAATTGCTACAAAACTTAAATAGAGTAAATAATTAGTTTGTTTTTTTGTATAAGTTTACTAAAATTTTATAATTTACAATAATTGTAATTATAGTAATTATTACCAACCTGATAAGGTATTTTTTATTATAAAAATTGAAGTAACCCATTTTTATTACCGTCGTCAGTCTATTATTTTTTAGTTGATAGGCCTGATGAAAAACAAATGTTTTAAAATTGTTTGCATAATGCAATTACGGGTTTTTCTGTGTTATAAAATGTTGTTAAAATTTAAAATCCATTTTTAATTAATTAAATAACTAAAAAAACCCTATAGTTACACACCAAGGCTTCCAGATTTATAAATAGACTACAGTATACATAATGAAATTGAAAAATCGATAGTTGGATATAATGCCGTATCTGAATATTCCACTGAAAGACTCCGGTTCACCAATAAGGGCAATCCTCTTAGGTCTTACAATTTGGAGCTTAGTGAAATGTCATACAGTTGGCCTTAAGCTGCCCGATGACCTCGAAATAATTACTTTTGCATACTGTTAATTAAATCGTAAGCTTTTATCTCTCAGAGACAGTTTATATTGTGGTTTTCGCCGATAAATATGGCGCGAGAACATTTTTTATATTTCTAATTTTATTTATAGGACGATTTGCGGTATAGGCCTATTTGAGCTCTAATGCTGATTCAATGATTAATACTCATAAATAATGAAAAACCGGTATATTTAGCCCGTATATCATTAAATTGAACTTGAGTTCGTCCTCACAGTAGCCTACATTGAGAATTGAATAAACTACAAATGTGATATTTTGCCTGTGATTGGATGTTAAAGGCTTTTTAATGCAACTGAGATTTACTGGTAAATGTTATCTTGACACTTAGCTTTTATGAACAAATGTAGACATTGTTAAAAATCGCTTTAGTTTGTATCAAATGCATTTGCATTTTAAACTAATGAAATAACTTTCATAACCAACGATAGTCATATTCTCAATAAAAAAAATAATTTTACCTATCCGACATTTTAGTCCTATCCTACTATAATTCGAGCACTGTCTGACGGTATCCACGACCTCGATATCTAGCGGGTAGATTTTGCTTAAAATTTGCATTTAAGAGTGTTTTGGCCCAAAAATAAGTTTAGAAACAGCTTCAACCCCAGGAAAAATCGAGTTTTTTCTAAAATTAAGTTTAAAAATAGGCCTAGTAATTTTTAACATTGGTCTTATGGGTTGCTATTTTGGTAACGAATTAACAACAAAACGTATACAAAAATAAAAGAACAATTATGTAAACCGTCTTTTTGAAACAGCTGTTAACTATGAAGAGGTATAGTTGATTGTTAGTGGAAATTTTATAGCTTTATCATCATGACACTATAACAAAAGTGAATCTAACGAGCAAGGCTCGGTTAACCTGGTACTATTTATTAATTCGTAAAACTGATTAACCGATTAAACTGAGTTAGAACATAAATTATCTTTGCAGTTTGCAGTTAAGGAATGTATTTTACGTGTAAATTACACTTCTATTATAAAAACTTCGCTTTTTGTTGAAATTCTTGAAAAAATATAATAAAACCTATTTTACAAAGCAAATAATAAAAATAATAAGCAAGACCAATTACAATTATTAGTAAACAACAATACCCCCCATCGCAGCAGACCTGCGTACTCAGCGAATTTCCAAATTAGTAATATTAAATTTGACCAGCTAAACTTGTAAACAAAATTTTATCACGTGCTCATAAAATAGCGAAATAAATGTCTATTCTCCTTAAGATAAATATAGGGAAATAGTATGCAGGTGTGCTGCCATGGGGGACACTAAAAGTAGGTTTTTAGCATAGAAAAAATTTATTTTGACCATATAAAGCCATATAGTAAGTTTCATCAATATCTGTCCATAAATAAAAGAGTTTGCCTATTCTCCATATGATTAACATGGGAAAAGAGTATGCAGGTTTGCTGCCATGATAAGTACAAAAACCAAGATTTTTTTTACCTTAAATGGATGAGTCTTAACCAAATACCAAGTTTCATCCAAAAATATTGGTTGATAAGTGACATATTAACACATCCTTATTCTCCATAAGATTAACATTGGAGCCCCAAAAGACAATGTACTGTCTTTAGACTTTGTAATATCTCGGTAACCAATGGAGATAGAGCAAAGCTTCAAAGTACTAAATTGTGTGTTTTTTTGAGCTAAATCCAATGGTCAAAATAAAAATTTGAAATTTTTAAAATTTCCATATGAAAAATGCAAAAAACCCATTTTTCAGGTACAAAACCCCCCAAAACTACCCCTTCCGGTAAGTCGATATGTCTGGTTTTCGAACTCATCCAAATAAACGTAGGATTACACATCTCTACCAAATTTGGTGTCGATCGGACCATTTTTACAAGAGTTACACTGAGAGAAAAAAGGTGTTGAAACATACTTAAAAAATGATGAAACACTCTTAAATAATGGCTTTTTCATTACTCAATGCTATAAGTATGTTACTGCATGTTCAGACATTCTAAATGCATAAGTAAGTAACATACGTAAAGTCCGGCAGTAGTTTGATGACGTCACACAGTGTGACGTCACTGCAACTTACCACTGTATGAAACATGCGTATTATAAAGATGATCAGTCATCACGGACCATTCTTTGTTGCATGTAACTTCTTTGCCAACACATTCTTTGAAACATACTTATTGTAATGGTTTTTTATACTGATGATTTAGTCTTTGCCGTATGTTACTTACTTTCCATTGTATGAAACATACTTATTGTAACCATGTTTTATCCTGATTGATTATTCTTGGTCGTATGTAACATACTTGAAACTATATATGAAACATAATTATTGTTTATGGTGTTTCATCAGTATAGTTTTCGTTTGACGTATGTAACTTACTTTCAATTATATGAGACATATTTATTGTAATTGTGTTTCATAAAGATGGACTGATCTTTGTCGTAAGTTACCTACTTGTCACTAAATAAAATATACTTACTGTAATTATGATTTATCATGTTGGCTTATGCTTTTGCGTACATTTTGTAGTTGACTGTTAAGGAAAAATACTATTTCAAATTAAGTTCTGAAATGTGATTGTTGTTGGCATTTACTATTTTATCTAAGTATCATATACAGATGCTTTGTTGTGTATGAAGCCAAGTTATATGATACTACAAATATATCAAAATTCGAGTAATATTCCACCTCTATATTATTTTTAAAAGTTAAGTGGCAGACAAGCTGTTTAAAAACTTGAAATATGAATATTTTTGGCTGTATGTTTTATATATGATTTCGACTAATGTAATTTTAATGGTATGTTATGTGATACTCAGTTTTATATCCTGAAACCATCATTTTTTATGGGTTATTTTTTTAAAATCAATACAATTTTACAGCAATTAAATATCATGCAGCCTAAAGAGATCTAACCTGAACTATCTAGCCTAAATCCATTTAAAAATCTAACCTTATTCAAGTCTTGTCCTCTTACTATGGTACTTAACAATTACAATAGAATTTCGAAAACGTATAACAAATCAGAGTTTAGCATTTATTTTTTTCTCATTACAGGTTAATACTATTTAAAAACTCTAGATAAGATAAAAAATTAAATAACTATGGAGGTCTAGGCAAAAATAAAATACAGTAAATGAATTTAAAAGAAAATATTTATTAAACATGTATTTTATACACTTACAAAACCGCTCATTTCCAATGTATGATTGAAAGAGTTTTTTCACAGCTACACACAAACACATACACAAACACAACACCATAAACCGCGAAAAAAACGCCCAACACCTAAACACTGACCGACCGGCGCGGCGCGATGAAGCTGTCACTACACGAATTCACTGCAGACTGACACCGAATGAGAGGAAGAAAAACTGTGGTTACATACTTATTTTCCTTGTTAATGATGTTTCTTACTTAATGCATTTTATAGTTGTGTCCAGTACAGATTTAAGTAAAATGCATAATTGTAGTCTCACCATAAGTAAGTTAACATACTTTCAAGTCAGTTAATAAGTATGTAACACGGTTTCGACGGAAAACTGGTATGATGTCACTAACGATGACGTCACCGTTTTAGGACTTAAACTTTATTAGGAGTATGTTTCACCATTACAAATATCATGAAATCATGTTTCACTGGTATTAGGTATGTTTCATGTATTTATACGAAATAATTGAAACATACTTATTTGACATGGTGTAACATACATTCATGAATTTTTTGATACGTAAGATTATTACTTACATTATGTGTTACACAGATGTTTAAGAATGATTCATACTTCATAATGATAAAACTGTTATACCATTACATACGTATATTGCATTTTTCTCAGTGTATCGTGTCTAGGGACACATACATATATATATATATATATATGTATACATATATACACATATATATATATATATATATATATATATATATATATATATATTTTAATGACTATTATTTTTTGTCTCTGGGCACCTCAAAACGAAAAAGTAACATGGTCCCGGGCTTAGGTCTTACCATGAGACCTACGGTAATAGCTTATTCCCTATGGGAAATTCGCTAAAAAGGACAGAAAATGACAAACGTGTCTTATTGTGTTCGTCAAACATTATTTAAACAATCCTATGTTTTAATGTGTTTCGCTTGGATTTTTATTCCCACAAGACTGCCATTACTAAATTTCAAACATCCGCTCTATATTGGTGAAAAAGATTAATCTTTATGCAATTTTGAAGAAAGTTTTAATACATAGTGCCCTATGAAATAAAATTTTTTATAATTAATTGTTTGATTAATAAACAACAAAGTATTCTCAACATTTTTTTTTGTTCTAAAGTGGACACGTTTTTTTCAGTAGTTTAATTAAATGAATCTATCTATAATCGTGATTTTCATTTCACAGTGTCCTATATTATGTTTTAAAGTTTCCTTTAAATTGACATAAATATGAACCTTTTCAACCAATATTAGCGGATCGGTATTTTATAAGATTATGAGATTAGCAACCGGCTTAGCGGAACTTTTAACTTAAGTCTAAAGGGAATAAAAATTCAAGAGTACTGCAGACTCTTAAGAAATTCTACCCCATGGAGATATAATGATACAACTGCAATTAGCCATCCAGTCTGTTAACTGCAGCGACCAATTAATACTAATATTATTTGGTCGCTGGTTAACTGCCTATGCCCTATAATCACCCGAAGAAGTAACGAGCAATTTAACTGACATGACAAAAATTACGTAGGCCTACTCAATTGTCAGCTTGAATGTTATACAAAGTTTATCAGTATGTAAAGCTACGCGGGCTCTACGGCGGCACGGCATGGACGGGGTACGGCACGGGCTGCACTTTTTATGCGCGACCTAGCTAACATTGGGCGTTCCACCGTTCCGGACGTTCGCACCTTCCGTCAAAAGAGATCAGTATTTGAGGAGAGTCGGTTATAATATGCACGTGGCTGAGGAATTAGTGGTGATAATTACAATTATTAAGGGAAAATAAGGCAAGAAAAGTAAGATAAAATAAAAATTTCTATAACTATTTTATTTTCGGCTACTAATGTACTGGGAATGTCTTATAATGTTCAACTTGTTGTACTTATTCATTAGAACTATACAATTTAAGACACGTAACCTTACTCAATCGTTTACAACTAGATTTATGCGAGTTGGTAACACCGGCGAAAATGCCGTACCCAGCGACCAAGGTTGGTCGCTGGCCGTACCTCCCGTCCGAAGCCGTCACGGCCAGTACGGCCGGCACGGCAGCTCGAAAATGTCTTGAGATTCCTTCTTCCGAATATTTTACAAAACGGTGGAAGGTGCTGATAGTCCTGGAGTGTCCGTTTCGTGGCGTACCGCCCTAGTGCACGCAATCTTATGAGATTCAATGTTAAAGAACTTTGAAAATTGCCGTACCGCCCGACCGTGCCGTGCCGTGTAGCTTAAGTACTGTAGACGTAGACCTGATCAACAGTTTTCACAGAGCAGTGTTTGGTAAGTAGCCTGACCGCAATCTTAGCCCTCCGAGCGTTATTCGTCGATTTTTCGGCCCAGCTTTTCCACCTCCGAGCGTTTGAGTTGATTTTTCGACTCTTCGAAAACGCAACGTTACACATGACAAAAACGGACTCGTGAACGCTACCGCCAGTACCGGGAGGTTCTAAGGTCCTAAATACCGGCACAATCATATTCAGTGCTCGGTCAAGGAACCAAAAATGCCAGACCCTTTGTCGGGCCAGGCCGGATGCAGGTTGACGTCAGTTTTCTGAGCTGATAACACAGTACAGTACAGTAGTCCGTCAGCCGCTGTGCCGCCGCTGATAAAAGTGCTTCAGCTTCCATCGCACCATCAGCAACAAACAGGAAACATATGTTACGAGTTCCATGTATTCCTTCCTTTGTGGTACCGCGCTCTCAACTTCTCCGACCGGAAACTTGGTTCTGAGAATTCTGTGCAAAACAGGATGTTGTCGGGAATGATGAAATGTGAAAAGGAACGGCAATAATATTTTAAAAACCTCTAACCTGTAGGAGCGTTTTGCTAAAAAAGATAAGTTACGATGAAATACCGTACTGTATATATACCTTTGTAAATATGCAAAATATGAACACGATTTGGTAAAAGTTGTGTCGAGTGTCACTCTCCATAAACAAATTACTGTACAATTACATCATAGTCAATACACAATTATAAATAAAATATATAAACTCACTAGTTCTGTCAATGAATAATATACACCCTGTCAATGAATATATATGTAGTAGGAATTTACCTAAACATTGACTACTACATAAGAAAAAAAAAAATAAATTTCACGGTTCATGAAAAATATGAATAGTGCAATATGCCCCCCTGTTGGAAAACAATTCTTTAATAGGTACCTAGTTTCAAAAATTTTATAAGTTGTAAATCCGACCTGCAGGCATTGGATTGAAAAAAAAACTATACAGTTGTGTAGCTTACAGATACAGTAAAATAAAGTTAATAAGGCAATTATTAATAAATTAAGTTTATAATTTCTCTATTAGACATCCCTGCTTCAGGCAAATATATGCAGTTTATTTTTTATTTGAATGAAAATATGTATTTTTACATAAATTTATTTATTCCCACCATTAAACACACAAATAAGTTTTATTTAGGCAATAATAATATAGTTCTAAATATCTGAGGTTCTGTCTGTTCAACCCCGCACAACTAACTATACAAAGCCTTTACTGACTAAGATAATAACAACCCGAACCAATGCGGGTTCATTGTTGATAGCAATTTTCCTTAAAGTAGTTCGTCCTTAGTACAGAATAAATATGATTAAATCAATAAATAACTGGGATTACAACCAATTCCCAATCAAATTATACGAATAAATGCCATAAAATACCGAGGTATATTGCATTCTATTTAAATTACTTACTTATAAAAGGTTAACATTATTTGTCACTAGAACAGCTTTCATACAATGATAAATCTTCATACTTCATCAAAGTCCTGCATAAGACTAAATAAAAACAAACAATCGATTAATTAAAAACACAAACCATAATATTGGGGGCTACAATCGGTACGTTAATATTTTTCATAAAATTTTCTTCTTTACAGAGATCAACCTTACATCGTAACTTTACGATTAACCAGTGAAGTTCTCCAGGCTGAGGTAAGGAGCTCACTTGACTCAATAGCACATTTAAATCCAGCGTCATTATCATTACCTCTGAATGAGCTCGGGAGTTCGGAATGCAGCAAGGTGGTAAACTCTGCTCTCCGTGTTGAACTTTCCCGTAACGACCTCAGACTACACTTGTGACTGGAGAATATTCTCAACAAGTGGTTAATATGATGGGTTCATTTCAATGCTTTTATATATGATGAAAAATAAGAAAATACAAAGACTCGTAACCAAAAATTTAGGTACCTCAATTTAATTTTTGAAACCTCTTTTGTTGCGTGTTCTATTATTCTATATATGTAGAAGAAAAAGTATAAGGATAAGGAATAGGAATATTTACACAAAAAAATCAATATGGTCCTGAACAAATATTTGATATCTAAATTGCTTTATTTATTATACATTAGTTGTCTATCCCAATGTAAAATTTATTTAGGCCTACTTGATAACACGACGAAAATCGCCCGAATAACACATCTAAAACAAAACACAATTATTTCTATGGAAACTTTGTTTACGTAGGCTATTCCAACTTTTTATTCCAAAATATATACCGTTTCAAAATGACCACCTATAAAAAATTAAACCATATATTCAATGTAGAAAATTTAACTAATAATTTAGAGGATAAGGGTATAGGTGGCTCGCCTTTGAACCCAATGGTTGCCGGTTCGATCCCAAAAAAATTTAGTAGCTTTTTACAGATTTAATTCCGAACCCAGTTGCCATTTTTCATTGCTGGGCTATTAATTAATTTGCTTTTCTAACAACTGGTCGATGTAAGATAGTATCAAAACTGGAGTTGGACCGTTTCCCGTCAAAACTTAAATAATGCCACTGGCGTAGATAGACACAAAATATTAAAAAATATATAAAAACATCAGTTTGTAATTTTACTAATTACACACATGCAATATTGCTGCATAGTCCTTAGGCAAATAAAAAATAAGTGTGTTTTTATACTGTAATTTTTAGTTTCAGATATAGAGTGTTTTTGTTGTGTGGGTAGATACAGTAAGTAGGCCTAATGCCAATAATGCTCACTTAGGTTTAAAGCCTTAACCACTATATATTCTGTTTCTCTTTTTCGTAAATTATTTTTCTTACTTTGCTTACTTCATGAAATACGGCCATTGAAATAAGGACCAATAATGACATTACAAAAATTGGTTCATTATGAAAACAAAATTGAAACCCGTTGCATAATAAGGTCTTAAAGATACACGAGTCACATTATAATACATTTCCTTAGACAAATAAATGGGAGCTCGGCATTTGACGAAAGTACTGCCAAAATTAAATGTAGGCCTACGCATTCAAACATCATCTGAGTGTTCCATTACAATTAATCGTTTAGTTTATTTATTATGTGCCTACCCTCTAAAGAGTGTGTTCAAATGTAGCGAGAACGACAATTAGGTCAAGCAACAACCGGAGTGGCTACGTTTTGGATGGGTGACCGCCTATAACCTATAAAATTTGGACTCTCCCATCCGCACTGTCAGTGAACCTCCACACCCCATTAGCCAGAATTTGCCAAGTAAACAATTATAAAACATCTTATCTTTACTTCTCTATGGTCATACGCTGAAATACCGAGCCCACAAAAGCTATACTAGTTCTCTTTCAAGATGAGCTCATTCGCTTCTCTTATTTGCCTCCACGACGAGCTCATTTGTTCCGTTCATTCTCCATTCTTAATTTTTTTTCAAATATAAGGGTCTTGCAATTCGGATTAAATTTGTTAAAGCGCATGTTAAAACTGTAACACGTGTTAAATTCCATCGACATAATCAGCATACTTAATGTTTAACCACCAGTACAAACCTGGCTTAATGTAAATAAATTGGAAAAAACCTGCAGTATTATGGTTGTAGATGTGGTATTGTAGCGTGTAAGGAAACTGACTAAAAATCGCAAAACACAAGTTCCTATTCATAGACTTGAGCATGTAGTTTAAGAGAACTAGCTGTTCTCTTAAATCTATGCACAAGGCAAAAATAAAAGATGCAGATATGTGACGAACATTCCAATCCATTATACACCGTGTTCAAGTCCTTACGCCATTATAAATAAAAAAAACATTCTAATATTAACCATTTTCTATAACGTTGCATTCATTTTAGTAATTGTAAAACATAGCCTACAGCGAAAACGGTATTTTAATCTATATTAATAAAATTGCAGTTTTAAACTTTTTGCTAAGAGATGATGCTCGGTCACCTATCCAAAGCGCAACCTCGCCCGCCGTTGCTTGGCCAATGGCCAGGTGTGCGGTCGGTAAGGCAGATTAGAAATAGATCCCTTGTTCTCCGCACCACAGAAATTCTGTGTCCGCACGAGTGCGGTGTCGTCGCTCCGGTCACACATTGTGCAGCTTTAAATATGTTTTATAATAGTTTACTCCTTGTATTTTTGATAAATTCTTTGATATTTAGCCAAGATGATAAGCAGTAAGTAAACATACAATGAAATTTTGAACTAACCTTGAAATTTCTCTCACTATTCCTCACCTCGATATTGCTCAGACTGTCTTAATAGAAATACAGACCACGAAGTCATCGTCGTTCCAAAATGAGAAATATGAAATAAAAAATCACACAGTAGGTATAATAATTCAAACTCCGTTATTATGAAGCCATTTACTTTATACTCGGAAAAGATTGTATTTCATAACATATTTTTATTAAAATCTTTTAATTTTAATTTATATGAGTTATGCATATATAGTTATAGAGTGTCCTTTTATTACAATACACACAATGAGATGATTGATGTTTGAATCTCTTATTTTCGTCTCTAAACTTCTCATATTTCTTAAGACTGGTTACATAACTGATTATCCAGATTTTCTATATTGATAGAAAAAAGTAATGACTGTTATAGGGCTTAAATTGAACTGAAATTAATTTTGTAGTTCCCCGCACAGTCTCGCTATTGCACTATTCCTCCTCGCAGTGGCTTCTCTCCTAAGGAGTCTTTTCTGTTTCATACTTTGATTTCTCATAATACAGTACATTTATTCCTGATTTTGTTTATTGAACATAAAATAAACCTTAAAAATCGTATTAGCAGTTATATTTAAAAAATTATGTGTACAAAATAGTTGGATCTTACTTGTTTGATCCAATGAAGATTTGGCCTTGCCCACTCATCCTGAGAATGAGAAATTTTAGTCCAGTCTCACAACTGAACAAGTAGGCCCCACTGAACAAGCTAGTGGTTTAAAGACTGTAGCTCTTGACAGCTCTGAGAGATTTTAACAAAGTAAAAATTACCTACAATCAGGATATTTTCTTTTTAATGAATGTTTACCATTGGTTTTTGTGTTATGAGCCTTCTTAAGTCCTAAATAATTTTTGAACCTCGTTTATAAGGCGAGGAAAGACTAATTAAGAGTCTAACAGGTGTTTCTAAATTTTGAAAAGTGGCCCTTAATTTCGTTTTTTATTGATCAAAGTTATTGGTAAAACGAAAGAGCAATCGTGCCGGTACTCATACTCATACACTTACATTAAATTACTCCATTATATTGTATAGAAATTAATATTAAGTGATAAATTAATACTGAGAGGTTAACTGGCACTTTAAGGCCAACTGTACAACATTTCCCTAAGCTCCAAATTGTCAGACCTAAGAGGATTGCCCTTATTGACGAATCAGAGTCATTTCAGTGGAATATTCAGATATGTAAATTATAACCTGCTATTAATATTTTGTTCCAATTATTATTCCATAGGCTCTTTACGTTTGTATATAGATTCGTTTTACAAAGTTTTTTATCGGAAAAAGTACTCTCACCAGTCACTACAAAATTCTTAGTAGTTAATCGAATTATTTTAATAACTGCTTATATAAAAATCTAAATTTAAATTAAATTTGCAGTCTTCTTTACAGTTGTTCAAATATGACTAGGGGGCCTGTGCAGCGCAATGCGCTGCATTTAATAGGATACCTGGTAATCAAAATTTGCTCCATGGTAATACTTTGAAAAAAAATCATTATAGTGAAAATCAGATAGAACATTAATGGTGTTTCATCGATCGATCTTCATTAACAATTCTCCAACTTCCCAATGTGGTAGTGTTGAGATGTGGTGTTTTTTAGGTCTAAATTAGCTAAGATTACGTAGTCGCTCTTTTGCCGATATGTCTTAGGGCCTTTGTCTAAAACCTCCTATAAAATTTAGAATAGATTCACAGGTGTTAGATATACATAGTTCATCTAACATAAAACGTAAATGACAACAGAATAAAAATCAACATTTCATTACTCCCCGGTCCTGTATGAGTTATGCAGCACTCACTGCGGCTGTTTTTGTAATACTACTGTATGAGGTAGTCAATGACATAGCGCATAGGCGTCATTTCAGCATTCTGATTGGGGGGGCAAGATTTTCATAAGGTCATACCCCCTCCCCCCTTCCCAAAAATACGCCAAACCTCTTAAATTTCGCTAAAAACTGTCAATAAAAGCTAATTCTGTCCATAAAATGTGAACTTATAATATAATCTCACAAACCCATGAAAACAATACCCTAATGCATGTAAAATTTGATTATATAACATGTTTCTATTTGTAGAAAGTCATTATTCTTCTGGAACTGCCAGTGGTTACTGTGATGTAAAACACCTTAAGAAATTTAATGGGTTTAATTGGTTAATGGATGCTAAATCGTTAAAATAAAAAACATCATTTTATAACTATTTAGTTATTTTTATTGTATATTATTTACAACTCTAAAGTTTTACAGTCATAGACTAAAACTCCATAGGTTTGTATGGTAAAACACATTGTTTTATCTTTATCAAAAATTAGTTTTTGACAAAGCATCTTTGCAGTCTGCCGTATAAGGGACAAAAAATCATTTAACATTTAACTATTGTTGGTTAGCATCAGTACAGCTACGGTATATTGCCCATTACATTACCTAAAAAAATTAAACTGTTATTGAGGACAGGAAAGGTAAAAAATTACTCAGTGATTTAAAAAAAGATAAATAATGATTTACAAAAACATCTATACATATTTAATACGTGATACGGGTTTTTGTAGTCTACAAGAAACTCCTCCCACAATTTGCAATAGATTTTAATGATTTCAGTGCCATTGGATAGAGCTCGGCGTGAAGTTGTTTCTAAAGTGAATTGGTAAATTGTCCATTAAAAAAGGGAGACCTACACCTACAAGTCCTTAAAGTTTGTAATTTTCCCATTTGATTACCCATCAGTAAGGAAATTGATTGATTTTCAAGTAAACAACAGTAAAGTGTAAACATCGGACATCAGCGAAAGTACTATATCTACCTTTTCACATGAAAGAGGACAAAGAGGTTATGTTTAACCAAGGCAAGGCTCCGGTCTACCTGAGCCCGAACGACGTTACCAAATGCCTCCTCGCGGCCGTAGCGCTAGGCGAGTTTGATGGCTGCAGACAGTGCAGAGGTTTACGGGAATCGTGTTTTAAAGTTAACTAATCAAGGTAGAGATTGTCTCTTAACTTTTTCTAAAAGTAGAGAGATGGATCTCGTCTTCTCTGGTTTTAGAATTTTTAAATACAATTTCTAGTTTCAGTTATAACTGTCTAAAATCATCTGTTTTTAGTGGCAAAAAGTTTTATAGATGCAGAGGTTTACGGGGATCGTGTTTTAAAACTAACCAATTAAGATAGAGATTGGATCTTAACTTTTCTAAAATTAAAAAAACGGGTCTCTTCGGCTCTGTTTTTAGAATTTTTTAATAAAATTTTTAATTTCAGCTATAACTGTCTAAAATCATCCGTTTTTCTCGATGCAAATGAAAGGGTTTTTAGAACCCTGTTATCTTTTGCTAAATGCAGCCTAGAGCCTACAACTAATGTGTCATATTAAAGAAGAACAACGGTGCTAAATTTCCTTTCTCACACTTTGGTAATCTCACTTTGGTAGTGTTATCAAAACTAATGGAAAACTTAAAATAAAAATCGAGAAAAACAGATGATTTTAGACAGTTATAACTAAAATTATAAAATTTATCAAAAAATTCTAAGACCAGAGAAGACGAGATCCGTCTTTCTACTTTTACAAAAAGTTAAGAGTCAATCTCTATCATAATTAGTTAATTTTAAAACACGATTACCGTAAACCTCTGCAGCCATCAAACTCGCGGAACTCGCCTAGCGCTACGGCCGAGAGGCGGCATTCGGTAACGTCGTTCGTGCAGGAGACTGGAGAAGGGACTTCCTGCTACAGATGACGATTGCAGAATGAGTCAATTTAAGAGTTTTGAGTAAATAATACAAAGTAGACATTTTGTTAAAGTCTGATTCAGAAGTTTATAATTGTTATAAATATTTCACCATATTACATGACCTAACATTTTAATTTTCAATAAAAAATAAAAAAAATCACCGAAATTATTGGGGGGGCAACTGCCCCCCCTCGCCCCCCTCAAATGACGCCTATGACATAGCGAATGAGTCCACATTACTATTTACAGTAGGCATATGCCTAAATCCTCTTTAACTTAACTTTCCATGACATTACAAAATTTTAATGAAGAAATCTCAAAAATTAAGAGACTTAAAAAATTAAGGGAATTAAAAATCTACATCTTTTTTGGTGTGGTCCATTTTGTTTTTAGTGGCATTTTTATTTTGGTTAAAATTTCTCTTTATAAAAACCATTTTTGTAATAAGCTTGTTTTATATACTGGAGGGAACAAACTTTTAAGTTTTGTCTTTTACACAGGTTTTTTAATATGTGTATAGCGTCCTGCATAAAACATGTTTATACTATAAGAGTACCGGTAAACAAAAAGGTTGTTACACTTACAACCAACTATCCCTTTTCGTTATAGTTTACAGCAGTTTTAAAACCTATACACAAATTTAGTGTTCTATTTTAATATTTGTTACTTTTCATTATTGTTTCAATACCAGTCGGACAACCAATAAGACCATGTCAAAAATTTCAATTTCCAAAATTGTTTTCGTAAACAAAAAGGAATTTTTCTAGGGTTAAGTTACAAAACTTATTTTTGTGCCCAAATACGCGTAAATAAAACTTTCAAGAAAAATCTACATAAGGTATTAAGGCATTAAAGGTACCTGCTATATTTTGAGAAAAGGTTAAAACCTCAGATTAGACACTCCTTGTATTAAAGTATGAAATTGTGTTGATATTTCATTACCAGTTCAATTTGCTTCTAATCAGCTTTTAACACATGTGTTTTTTTTAACTATCAATATCTGTTTTATTATAAATTGTTCTCCATGTTAATCTTATGGAAAAAAATGATTTTTGAGGGCTTCCCGTAAGATTTAGAATAAAAATATAAAAAATCTAAAACCTTATTGCAAAACTACGAACTGAGGCCATTTTTTGAAACCTCATCCAAACTTTAAAATTGCTCCAGAAACAAGGGAGTGGTAGTGTTCACAAAAAAGGGCATCACGTATTATTTACATAGAATAGATGTTCAATTAAAAAAAATTAAATGCATTTGTTTATAAAACTGTTGGCTATTTAACTAAAAGGGCTCATGGGTGTTAAGAATGACCAAAAAGTACAAAGCTCCAACAGTGATACATTTTTGTAACAAGGTTACTTTTTTCGCTTTCCTGAAGTAAAAATGTCTGTTTTATCTTTGGTCTGTTTCATGATATCATTTTGCATCCAGTATGATACAGCAGTCCTTGAAATCAAACATAAATTAAGTGCACTTTATATAATTATCATTGCTTATAAAAACTTAAATAATTTATCTAAAATATTGAAATGTTATACACAGTATAAATTATGGACTTGCCATAAAAACGCCCTGACTTTAACGTTTGAAAATTATTCCTCCAGTATAGTTTAGTCCCTTAACCATTCCGTTAAATTTTGCACGCCTGCTGGAGTATTTCTGTTGAGGAGCCATCATTATGACCTAAAATAAATCATAAATGACCTAAAAAATAACTGATTATTTTATAAATTGAATCAATTTCGACTTATAAAGTGATAAAAATGTTTTCCTTGCGGTTCTATTGTGTTCAAGCATATCAGTTGGCTATAGTTGAAGCTCATTGGTCGGCTGCACATCACGCCACCTTGATTATTTCTCAGAACGCAAGATCAGCGTCTACCTGGTGATTCATTTGGACGAGTCCAATATTCTTCATATGGAGGGGAGGAAGGTCGTATATTCATTTCAAGGCTAGGTTTAATAGTCCTTTTTTACATACCTTAAAATGAACCTTGTAACAGCAGACTGGCGTATCCAACAAATTTCCAATTTTACCAATTATTAACATAACATTTACCACTTTAGTAACGAAGTTTAATCTCTTAACAATTCAATTCCATTGAATTTGCACGCCTGCTGGAGTATTGTTGTTGAAGAGGCAATCAGCAAAGTGCTGGTGTTGCAGTCACAATGGGGTAGTTAAACTACCCCCAACTCAACGCCGGGCTGTGCTATAGTCGTGCGCACTGGGGCAGACATTGTTGGGCGACGACTGTTTAGTTTTAATTATGCAAGTATTGTAAAATTACTATATTGCACATACTCACTCTTAATTATGTGTTAAGTATTGTTGGTCTACACTTTGTGGAAACAGTAACTAATCATGCTCGTTCTCGAAGTTAAAAAATGTTTAGGATCGTTAACGATGCCAAATCAAAACACGCTGTAACAAAAACCCTTATTAAATATAATTAACAGGATATCGAAGCCAAACTACGTTATATCCATAGTGGAATCATTTTATGAGAAAATATGGCTTAACCCGAAAAAAATTGCAACACGAGCGATTTTTGTTTTAAATGATAGCTAAGAGTGCCCTTATTAACCCCTCAAAAATCGCCATTAATCGCACCTTGGGAACATGCCCAAAAATTCAAAATGGCCGCCAATATTGCTGTCAAAATATATATTTTGTCATATATCTCGAGAACGGTTAGTTTTATCAAAATTCTTTATTTTAGCAAAAATGTAGCTCTTTTAATGCCAATCAGTTTTCACATTTACATTTTGTATGTCAGACGTACTGTATGGCCGCAATTTGCCGAGCCGTAATTCATTAAAATCTGACTTTTTAGCGAAATTCCCTATAGTGAAATTAAGCTTTTACCGTAGGTCTCATGGTAAGACTTAAGACCGGGACCATCATAACTTTTCATTTTGGGGCCCCCAGAAGCCTAAAACAACATTCTTTTGAATTTTAGATATGCACACACACACACACACACACACACACACACACACACACATATATATATATATATATATATATATATATATATATATATCAACATATATATTTATCTATATATCTATTTATCTGTAAGCACGATAGCGGTCACAAAAATGGTCCGATCATAATGAAATTTGGTATGGAGGTGTAAAGTGGTAATTTTTTGGAGGAGTTCGAAAACCAGCCCGATCGGACTATTGGAAGGGGGTGGGGGGGGGGTAAAGGGGATTTTACCCCTCAAAAATGGGTTTTAGCGAAGTTCCATATAGGAAATTAAGCTATTACCGTAGGTCTCATGGTAAGACTTAAGTCCGGAACCATCATAACTTTTCGTTTTGGGGCCCCAGAGGCCAAAAACACCATTCGTTTAAATTTATATATATGTGTGTGTGTGTGTGTGTGTATGTATGAATATGTCTGTTAAAAGGATAGCAGCCGTAAATATGATCCGATCTTAATGAAATTTTATACAGACTTGTAAAGTGGTAAACCCTTAGACGCGTTTGAAAACCAGCTAAATCGGACTACCGGAAGAGGGTGTAAGTGGGGTTTTACCCCTCAAAAATGCGTTTTTTGGGTTTTTATATAAAAAATTATACTAATCAAATGTTAGTTGACTCCATTGAATTCAGCTTGAAAAAACAAACAATTTTGCATCTTGAATCATCGCTCTATGTCCATTGGTTGCCGAGATATTGAAAGCGGTAAACACAGAACATTGTCCCTATGTTAACCTTATGGGAAATAAATAAAATGCTTTATATCCATTATTCCTCAACGTATCTTAATAGAACTTGGTATGTGGCTTCATCTAGTAGAAATATACTTTATTAGGCCTAAAGTTCCCCATTTTTTAAACTTAAGTGGCAGCAAACCTGCATACTCATTTCCCATGTTATTCTAGTGGAGAATATTTCGCTGCAACTTGGGTATTTATTTTTAAAAAATTCTAAATTTGTAATTTTTTTATGACAAAATTTTTGAAAATGGAAATTTTACGTGAAAACATCATAAAAGATGTGTTCCATGTTTTTTAGCTGAATTCAATACAGTGTGAACTAAAATTTGATTTTTTTTTTAATTTTATATGTAAACAAACAAAAAAAAAAAAAAACGTTGCAGTAGACCTGCATACTCAGCAAATTTTAAATGCTTCAATAAATAATCAATAAAATGGTGAATTATATCAAGATTGGTCAACGTATGTTCATAAATAAACATGCAAGAATATTCTCCTTTAGAATAACATGGGAAATGAGTATGCAGGTTTGCTGCCACTGAAATGTCAAAAATGGGGAACATTAGGCTATAATAAAGTATATCTCAATTAGATGAAGCCACATACCAACTTTTATTAATATATGTTGAGAAATAATGGATATTTAAATATCTAACTATTTATTTCCCTTGAGGTTAATAAAGGGACAATGTTCTGTGTTTACCGCTTTTAATATCTTGGCAACCAATGGACATAGAACAATGATTCAGAATACAAAATTGTTTGTTTTTTCAAACTGAATTCAATGGGGTCAACTAACATTTTATTATTTTAATTTTTTTACGTAAAAACCCAAAAAACAACTTTTTGAGGGGTAAAATCCCCTTTACCCCCCTTCCAATAGTCCGATCGGGCTGGTTTTCGAACTCCTCCGAAAAATTACCACTTTACACCTCCATACCAAATTTCATTATGATCGGACCATTTTTGTGACCGCTATCGTGCTTACAGATAAATAGATATATGGATAAATATATGTGTGGATATATATATATGTGTGCATATCTAAAAATTCAAAAGAATGTTGATTAGGCTTCTGGGGGCCCCAAAATGAAAAGTTATGATGGTCCCGGTCTCAAGTCTTACCATGAGACCTACGGTAAAAGCTTAATTTCACTATAGGGAATTTCGCTAAAAAGTCAGATTTTAATGAATTACGGCTCGGCAAATTGCGGCCATACCGTACGTCTGACATACAAAATGTAAATGTGAAAACTGATTGGCATTAAAAGAGCTACATTTTTGCTAAAATAAAGAATTTTGATAAAACTAACCGTTCTCGAGATACATGCCAAAATATATATTTTGGCAGCAATCTTGGCGGCCATTTTGAATTTTTTGGCATGTTCCCAAGGTGCGATTAATGGCGATTTTTGAGGGGTTAATAAGGGTTAGCTATCATTTAAAACAAAAATCGCTCGTGTTGCAATTTTTTTGGGGTTCAACACTAAAATGATTCCACTACCAGTTTAATGTATATATACAAATTGTATTTTTTAAGGGCGATATATTTTCCAAAAATATGACTTAATTAACATTTTGAACATGCAACAATACATACAATACATTTTTTGTGTCATTTGGACTAAATTTTTTAATCATAGGCCTAATGTCAAATGTTCAATAATAATCATAGTCAACTGTATTGAACGCTAGTTTCCTCATACTAGTTAATTTAAAATGTGATAATCTGTTTTCACTAAGTTTCACCTATACATAAACTATTACAGCCTATAGGGGACAATGGTACGTTGACCATTATTAATGACTTGTACAGTATAACAATGACGATATTAGTTGCTGACAAATGACCTGGTCCTCATGTTATAATCCTTCTGTACAAATTGAATACAGTAGGCTACATACGACGTAATACCAACTATATTTGCACATTTAGCCTGTACATTAAGTATGTTTTTTGTTTTCTTTTTAGTTGTGTTGTTTGTCTTTTCTTAGCGATTCCTGGTCATTATTAAAGTTTTTATTTTATTTTATTTATTTATAAAAAATGTAAACTCCACTGCCTTTTTCTTAAAATTATGCGATCTATATCGCTAGAGGAAATGCGAAAGTAAATACATAATTATGCAGTGGCGGCTCGCCCATAAGGACTCCCGGACGCCGCCCCTCCTAAAGAATTGATTAAAAATCAAAACAAATAAACTAACAAAAATATTATTATGAGAATATTTAGCAGAATGGCAATTCATTCATTCATTCAGTCATAAGTTGAAGATAGAAACAGATCGTACCAAAATAAATCCAAAATCGACGACGATTGTGTCTCCAATTCTATCGCGGCCGGCTCGGGCCGGAGCGACGGACGCCGGCCACGGCGTCCTAGCGCTCTTGTAAAATCAAATGGAGACGCTCATACGCGCAGCTCACTCACACACGCACACCCAACGGCTGCTAATGCAACGCTCTGCCCGGCGCCCTAGGCTGCGCGCGCCACTGCTCCAGCCACTGCTACCAACCGTGCAGTGCCAAAAATGTGACTGTCAGTTCCCTCGCGATGCAGTCGTCCGTCTGGGTTCTGTTGTGCGTAATGTTGTTCGCGTTGTGTTGAAATAGTGAATTATATAGATTTGTGAGGAAATGTAAATGGGTGAAAGTGAAATGGGTGACGTTTGAGATGAGTAACATTTACACCAGGTAAATCGTATAGTAAGTAATATAATGAAAACACACTGAATATTAGAATTACTTTGAAGAACCTGGGGCTTCTGCGGACCAAGTTGAACAAAAAGAAAAATAGTTTTAGTCAAAAGTGTTTTAGAAATTTATACAATTAGGAAAATTGCCTCTGTGGCTGTAAAATTAAAAACCCGTTTTTCTGTAACACTTGCTTGATTATAGGGATTCAGGATCGTGCCTTAACTGTTGGTGGTATATCAGAGATTAAACATTTGAGCTAAAAAGTTAAGATACATAAAACGAGTGACAAACACATCAAGGCGTGTATAGAATTTGATGAAGTACTTGGAAAGATTTGCAACATTAAATAAAACTATAGGTCTACAAAATGTCTTGAGAGATGCAGATTTTTTATTTTTATTTGTTTATTTATTTTTCGCTGGATTTCTTAAGCAAAATCATTGACTATGTATTGATAGTCAATGACAAAATAATCCCACATTGTGATGTATCCTTTACAGTTAATAAAACAATTGATTGTATTAAGGCTTTCAAGTACGATAAAGAATTTAAATATGAAGTACAAAAAATAAGAAACTCCCCTGAACTAGATTAAGCCCGCTACAGACGATCAGTTTTAACTGTCAGTTCTTAACTGTCAGTTTGAACTGACAGTTAAAACTGAAGGCTCCAATCGCCTCCACACGGTCAGTTTTAACTGACAGTCTACCTCGGTACACCAGTTGAGTTTGTGTCGTCTGTTGTCAAGCTGTCGCTGAAAAATGACCGACGAAGAACTCTTGTTATTATATGGTGCAGTTGTGTGCGTTATTGTAAAAAGGCGGAAGAGAAGAAGAATGCGAAATATGTGGGTATAACCCAAACACCACACTAAAAATACTTTTCCCACCTTAAAAACTCACTAAATAAACACGCGAGACAACACAGTTACCAAACAAACTGATGAAAACAAAGCAGTGGTCTGTTGTGCGAGGCAGACGGCTGGCAGGTGCGCGGAGCTACGTACATTGAGCATGCGCAGATGGCTGGACTGAGCGACTAAACTGAGGTGACCATACACACGGTGCGTTCGAACTGCTGTCAGTTCGATCTGTCAGTTGGATTTATTGAAATTTCATCAGTCCATCAGTTCAGTTTTTTGGTCTGAGCTCAGTCCAAATCCTGCATACAGACGATCAGTTTTAACTGTCAGTTCTTAACTGTCAGTTAGAACTGACAGTTAAAACTGATCGTCTGTAGCGGGCTTTAGTCCAGTGTATGAACAATAGCGTACATGAACCCAGACGTAAACATGATTTGAAGACCGGAAATATATTGTTGCAAAGGAAGTGTGTGTCATCCGGGGCGTGTCTTCCCATCTCATCCGTTCCCATTCTCCTCCGAACCCAAATCGGTGCCATCTCATCCGAATTCCTGAGTGACCCTTATAATCCTCCGGCGGCGAACCGCGGCGGCGAACCTCGGCGAAGCAACCCCGCCGCTCATATCCCCCTTCTCTCCCCCAACCCGCCATCAACACTATCCAACCACCGCACTCTCACTCACAGCCACGAATGACTATCACTGTTCACATTACGCCGACACCGGCATTCCAGCAGGGTGTTACAATTGATCGTGAACTAGCAATGAATTACAATGTTACTTTTGTATAGATGGTTGAAGCGAAGAAGAAGGAAGAATCGAGTGTACTGGGTACACCCTTCGCGAGAAGAAACGAAGTTGGGGCTTTTTATATTCTTTTTGACGATCTAAGTGGCAGTGAAAAATTCTTAAATTACTTTAGAATGATGTCTTGTCCCATAAGACTGGATGCTCTTGCACTAAACTAATTAGTATTTCAATGTCTACTTCTGTCATAATTACAAGTTTGGGCACTTAAAAACCAAAAATAAACAAATCGTATGCGGACGACAGACGACAGGGGCCGGTTGTATGTGAACAGTCACATTGACCGCTACCGCCACTACTGAAGCCCGCGCCGTTTACCCCGCACCGGCAGCCGGCCTTTGCTGAGGGGGCGCCCGGCATCCCTCGACTAGATCACGGCAGCCGGGTAGTGATTAACCGACCACGACACTAGTCGGGCAATGTCGTGCAAATATGAACGGCCCCATATGCTGCTTCGCCCAACAGCCGGTTAAACGACTGCCGGCACACGACAGCCGGGTATATGTGAAACAGGCCTAAAGAGGCGTATTGACTGAAATTTCATGGGTGTGCGTATGTAATCCAAAGGAAGATTTCGAATTATAGAAATTCGGCAAATCAACTGTATAATCTGTTAAATAATATGACACATAAAAAATGTCATTGATATATTGGGTTAAATTTTTTATTTATACATTCATAGAAGATTCACATACTTTCACGAACAAAACCGTTTAAGAAAGGAAATTAATAGTTATTCGTGGCTGTGAGTGAGAGTGCGGTGGTTGGATAGTGTTGATGGCGGGGTGGGGGAGAGAAGGGGGATATGAGCGGCGGGGTTGCTTCGCCGCGGTGCGCCGTCGCGGTTTGCCTCCGGAGGATTATAAGGGTCACTCAGGAATTCGGATGAGATGGCACCGATTTGGGTTCGGAGGAGAATGGGAACGGATGAGATGGGAGGTAACCCATCCGGGGTAGGGGACCGCTTTCAATTCTTAGAACACACCTGTCTGCGGCAAAACTATTTCAGTCTGATTTGTTTCCTCAATTCAAACAAATGTCACGAAAAAGAAGTAGGCCTAAGCATTAAACGCGTTCATATCAACTGAATATACTCGTTACTGATACTCTTCAGTACAACAGATTATCAGTTATGTATGCCTACAACAGAGATTACTTATTTTCGTCAGCAATTGTGATTAAGATTTTTAGGTTATATTGCAATTTAATTCAACTTTGTGAATTATACCTGTTTGATGGAGTGACTATTATTTATTGACATAAGATATAACCGTTTTTCCTGAGGCAGACATTACTTATCTTCACTGGCGTAAATATAAATAAAATAATGATAAGAGCCCCCCCAGCGTCCCTAACCACCGGCCGCCACTGTAATTATGGCTAAACATTTTAGGATTTGGAAATAATCTATGTTTATCTTTCAATTTTTTATTCTTTGCGATCTCATGGTGAAGAAAATATGAGTTTTAAAATTTCTTGTTAAAGTGTATCAAAAGAGGGAAATTCATCGATCTCCACAAGAAGCTAGTGGATGTTTAAATTTCAAGAGTTTTAAATATAAATTAGTATTACAAGAACATCTAATCAAGTTAAAAATTATTTCAAATGCTAATATATTGTATAAAACATATGAAAATTAGCAAATAACTCATCGTAAGTTTTGAAGGTACTCAATGATATTTCAATCACTTGGTAACTCTGTGAGGGGAGTTCTATCAAAACATAATTGAGCACTTAACCTGGCTTAAGTGGTTATGACATGTTCTCTACTCAGTCGTTGGATATATACAGACCTTGGATATATAACTTACCTATAAGTAAAATTGCTCAATATTGCATGATTATTATTGAAGTGAATGGGAAAGTTTACAATTTTATTGTTCTAATTAAATATATTGGCTGTACCAGATATTTGTATATTTATAATACGGATAAATGTATTGTGAAATGCTATGTTTATTTTAATAAAAGAGTATTTTTTTTTTTAATTTAGTAACTGAAGTTTTTAGTTATTTTTGTTAACAAATTTATTTTTTTCAAGTTTTAATTAACTTATACAACTTTTTATTAATATTTTTTGTTATGAAATCTAATGTTTTAATACGGTGGAAAACTCGGTCTGTATGTGGTATTACCAAGCTTATGTTTCTATGCAAATTTCAAGCAATATACGTCAAAGCAAAATGCAAATCAGTTATAATTATTCATTATCAATTTGCAGTGATATAGCCTACAATCGATTAAACCGATAAAAACTCTTTCCACGCACTATCCTACAACTGTACTGGGTTACTTCAACCAACTTATTAAAACGTCACCTATATGTGCATTACTATTTACTGTAGTTTAGTATTAAATACCAATTTAGTGTAACTGGCAATTCAAGGTATGTGAGTATCCTTCGGTATATTGTTGTGAATTATAATTTAATGCTGAGTAAGATGACCTTGAAAAATCGGTTCCATGGCTTCTACTACAATTTTTATTTTAACGAATTAACAAATTTAAACTTACTTTTAAAAAGAAAATTTTATATCTGAGTCTAAAATAAAAAAATAGGAATAAGTAAGCCTAATTTTAATTCATATACAGTACATAAATTGACAATTCAATTACATTTCTTACCAAAACCATCAACAAGTAGTTGCGATTGATACCTAAGAACATATTCAACACTGACGAACTGTAACCACCAAATAATGGCAACGGAGAGCACTTCGCATGATTACATATATTTGTACAGCTCTAAATGGATTGCCGCAAGACAAATTTGGAAATGAGTGCGAGTGAGTTGAATCTAGAAAAGCTCCCAAGAAAATTTTAATGTCACTAAATTGAGTTATTTAGCTGGGGATGGTTAAAGTGATGAGGAGAAAATCCCATACGGTCTTTATAGTTAGTCCAAAAGTAAGAATTAGGCCTATATGTATATAAATTCCAGCATGACAGTTAAAATATGTTTACAAACAGATAGTCGTTTTCATTTAGGGAAAATAATGTATATTTTATCTCAAATATTAAATAATATTTTAAAAAAGATAAATAAATTGGTAAGACACTAATCGATTTCTGATTTTTGTCATAAATTTTCCTATATAGGATTAATCAGTATAAGAAAAAAGTTTCCGTCCAATTTTTAATCAAAAGTTGTTGAATAAGGTATTAATATATAGCCTCATTACTGCAGTACTGTTATAAAAGACAAGGGAAAAGACAAACTGTTTTTCTCTAACTATATTATTGTTTTAAAAATTCGGTAAAAACACCGAAACGTACACACAGTATTCACCTTGAATTTTTTTTCAACATAAGTTAGAGTTAAGTTATAAAATACAGTTTTTTTTTTTTTTTTTTTTTAAACAGACTATATTTAGAATTATTTTTAACAAACATTTAAGTTGAAAATAATGTCCCTTGATTAAGGAGTGTGTTGCAGACAGATGCAGAGTCGGTAAACTCCACCAAGTGACGACTCGACGTCAGCGCAAGTTTCCCCCGGAGCAATAAAAATTGTAAACTGATGACCAGAGGCAAACTTTGACCAAAACTCAATCAAAATAAAAACTTCAACTCATTGCTAATCGACGTTATACACTTAAAAAATGTCTTTACCACGATATAACTTTAAACCTAGGTTGAACCCGCTAATTATTTAAACAGAGGTTTTGAATGCCTTACACGTTTTCTAATAACTATACGATATAACATACTATACGTTATAAGGTATACTATATGTAACAATAAATATAAACATATTTATTGTTAGAAGTTTGTTTTGTGGGTGGAATGTGTACAGAATCATTTTATTAGAGTCCATGTCTTAATTTAGATGTTATTTCCAAATTAACTACCTAGTATTCTGTTCCTTACCATCGATGTTTGCTACTTTCTACACCATTTACGAGAAATGTAATACAGTAGGCCTATGTGTAAATAAAAAAAAGTTTTTGGGGATGAAGAAATTTTAAAATTTTTTATTCAATTTTGAGCTGACCACACTGTCTTTTACGGAGACAAGGAAGTTTCAGGAGCAATACGCGTGCACTGTATTATACAAATAAGCATTAAGTAATATGTACTGTATACACTGACATTAAGAAGGTTCGTCCATCTAGGCTAAATTGCCTTGTTGCCATATGTGATAATTATTAATATGGCCAAACTTTGGCAGTTTCCAAACTTGCCAACTAATAATTGCCCAGTTACTATTAAACTGTTCACCTCAAGTATATTTATTTTATAGTGGCAATTTAATGTAATGAAGGAATACAGGGTTTAACCAGAACCAAGATAAAAACACGCGTGGAGATAAGGTGAAAGTTTTGATAATAAATAAAACATGACATTGTGAAACAAGTAATTAATTGTTTATGCCTTTAAAGAGCATTTAAAATTATTGTTTGGTAAAATAAATACTGTATTATACTAATTAACAAATTTAAAAACTAGAAATTGTACATTAAATGACAATTAACAAGGTTATCTGATGAATCTTATTAGTTTTTATCAGATTGATAGTAGGACTACACCTTAAGACATATAAAATTTCCCTCATTATTTAATGACTGTCTGTAAAGAACACTCCTGAAAGTTAGACATCGTTAAATAATTGTTCAATATTCAGATTTTTAACGAGTTGATAAAATAAATTTGTAAGTAAGGGCAAAAGCATTATACTGTCCAAGAACTTTTAATTTTGGTAACATATGGAAGTTTTGGCCACGAGGAACCTATCGGTCAATCCCATGGCTGGGGAAAATCTAGTTTTCTCCCTACAGCCTTTCAAATTTCCCACGTTAAGGTGCGGCTACACATAGCAGGAAAGGACACGGACAGGACAGTTTCTGATGAATGCTCCCTGTGTTATCAAATGGAAGCGGCTACACATAGCAGGAAAGGACACGGACAGGACATTCGCCGTGTCGGATGGATCGCCAGACGAGCATTCATCCGTCACTGTCGTGTCCTGTCCGTATCCCGTCCTGGTATGTGTAGCCACCCCTTCCGACACTATCAGAAAATGATAACGGTAGCTCAGTGCAGTGAGTGTGGCGGCCGGCGGGATGAGCCGTGTCGAACGGCTGCGCGCGCAACCTTTCGACGTCTGACGGCTGCGCGCGCAGCCTTCCGACTCAGAAATGTCCTGTCCGTGTCCCGATATGTGTAGCCACCCCATCAGAATTTTGTCCGTGTCCTTTCCGTATCCTTTCCTGCTATGTGTATCCGTACCTTTATCCTTATGGAGATTTCGTCGAAGCTACTAAATTGAATTAAAATAAGCAGATTGCTGTAAAGATAAACTAAAATGTCATATTTTCAATATGTGGTTCATTAAATTTATACTAAAGTGCAGCATCCTCTGGGAAGGCGAGTGAGCAAAGCGAACGAGCTCGCGCGTCTTAACCTTATATACATCGTCTTGGCATATTTTACAGTGTGGGAACGCTTGATGTATTTGTCAAATTCCCTACAAAGAAAAGTATCGGATTTCCCGGTTTTCAAAAACAAGTGTGGGAACGCCGTTCCCACCCGTTCTCGCCCCACTACACCACTGCTTATGACTATGACCATTCACGCAAAGGTAGCGTTGAATCAAAGTGCGGCCTACCTTCCATAGACATGTGCAAATGTTATCATGAATTCTTTGAAATGTGACTAGTTATCATCGGCTCTTTACAAAACAGTCATAACTGTTACCACAGAATAATGAACTGTTGTTAAGAATTTCTTACCAAGAGGAGCGGATGCGTGATGTTAGGTGCTTTTGTCAGCAGCATAGAGCTGTAAGCCGACATTAAAAAACCATAACAAAACTTATATCAGAATTTTGTACTTTTTTTGTACCTTTTTGTACCGCAAAAAGAAAATTTTGTACCTCTCTCCTTCGGAAGTTATAAGCGATTTAAAAGTCGGCTTACAGGTCTCTGCCAAAAACACAAGTACTCAAAACTGGAAAACCAATTATACTACATTTTTGTACTATTTTTGTACCATTTTGTACCACCAAAAAGAATTTTTGTACCGCGAAAATAAAGGCTACACAATTAAAACAAAGTCGGCTTACAGTTCTACACCAAAAACACACGTGTTCAGAATTTCGAAAAAAATTATGCTACCTTATTCTACTATTTTTGTACTCTTCAAATATACAAATAAAAAATTTTGTACCACTCAAATAATGGCACTATAGGCAATTTTATAAAGTCGGCTAACAGGTCTATGCCAAAAACACAAGTACTCAAAATTGGAAAACAAATTATACCACATTTTTGTACTATTTTTGTACCATTTTGTACCACCAAAAAGAATTTTTGTACCGCGAAAATAAAGGCTACACAATTAAAATAAAGTCGGCTTACTATAGGCATATGGCACTATAGACAATTTTATAAAGTCGGCTCACAGGTCTACGCCAAAAACACAAGTACTCAAAATTGAAAAACAAATTATACGAAATTTGGTGGTACAAAATTTTTTATTCGAATTGTACAAAAATAGTGGAATAAGGTAGCATAATTTTTTCGAAATTCTGAACAAGTGTGTTTTTGGCGTAGACCTGTAAGCCGACTTTGTTCTAATTGTGTAGCCTTTATTTTCGAAAATTCTTTAGGTACGAAAATTCTTTTTCGTGGTACAAAATGGTAAAAATTCTGTATAATTTGTTTTTTAATTTTTAGTACTTGTGTTTTTGGCATAGACCTGTAAGCCGACTTTATAAAATTGTCTATTAGTGCAGTTATTTGAGTGGTACAAAATTTCTTATATGCATATTTGAAGGGTACAAGAATAGTAGAATAGGATAGCATAGTTTTTTTCTAAATTCGGAACATTTGTGTTTTTGGCGTAGACCTGTAATCCGACTTTGTTTCATTTGTGTAGCCTTTATTTTTGAGGTACAAAAATTCTTTTTGGTGGTACAAAATGGTACAAAAATAGTACAAAAATGTGGTATAATTTGTTTTCCAATTTTGAGTACTTGTGTTTTTGGCATAGACCTACAAGCCGACTTTATAAAATTGCCTATAGTGCCATTATTTGAGTGGTACAAAATTTTTTATTTGTATATTTGTAGAGTACAAAAATAGTAGAATAAGATAGCATAATTTTTTTCGAAATTCTGAACACGTGTGTTTTTGGCGTAGACCTGTAAGCCGACTTTGTTTTAATTGTGTAGCCTTTATTTTCGTGGTACAAAAATTCTTTTTGGTGGTACAAAATGGTACAAAAATAGTACAAAAATGTGGCATAATTTGTTTTCCAATTTTGAGTACTTGTGTTTTTGGCATAGACCTGTAAGCCGACTTTTAAATCGCTTATAACTTCCTAAGGAGAGGGGTACAAAATTTTCTTCTTGCTGTACAAAAAGGTACAAAAATAGTACAAAGATTCTGTATAATTTGTTTTTTAATTTTTAGTACTTGTGTTTTTGGCGTAGACCTGTAAGCCGACTTAATAAAATTGCCTATAGTGCCATTATTTGAGTGGTACAAAATTTTTTATTTGTACATTTGAAGAGTACAAAAATAGTAGAATAAGATAGCATAATTTGTTTCGAATTTCTGAACACGTGTGTTTTTGGCGTAGACCTGTAAGCCGACTTTATTTTAATTGTGTAGCCTTTATTTTCGCGGTACAAAAATTCTTTTTGGTGGTACAAAATGGTACAAAAATAGTACAAAAATGTGGTATAATTTGTTTTTCAATTTTGAGTACTTGTGTTTTTGGCATAGACCTGTAAGCCGACTTTTAAATCGCTTATAACTTCCTAAGGAGAGGGGTACAAAATTTTCTTTTTGCGGTACAAAAAGGTACAAAAAAAGTACAAAATTCTGATATAAGTTTTGTTATGGTTTTTTAAAGTTGGCTTACAGCTCTATGCTGCTTACTTTGTCGGCCTGTGACGGCGCGGCAGCTTCCTACGCTGAGTCGCATCCGGTTGACGTTGACATCCGCCGATAGCGGTGCTGAAGCCGCCGCCGATTCCTAGAAAGTTTGTATGTCTATAAGAGACAGGAAGTGGTGAAGGTTGCCATTCATATCACGGGTTTTTTTGTTGCCTCATACAGCCGCCTATATGATACAATACACATCTTCTAATTCCTATACCGTCTTGGAAAATTAGAGATATCTACAGTATTGTTAAAAATTTAGGAATTCTTGTTTATACCACGTTTTGTATACAGCAAAAACAAAAAATCGTCATATTAATTTATCTCTGTCTTTCCATCTTTCTTTCCCATTGGTCCTACATTGCCAAAGTTTCACATTAAGAGGGCGTTGGAGTCAGGAGAAATTTCGTTGCTGACCGTGGCGCTGCGAACTAGGGATAAATTGCGGCAGAACTGAGAACTGACTGAACAGGAAGTTCGGGCGACAATGCGTCACGCGGCTAGCAAAAGTAGTCCCGATGACAGACAGGCGAACCATAAAACCGGTTTGGGAGGGTGTAGAGCAAAGTTTGAGCCTTGGGTCGGGGGAGCTCGCGCATCGGACCACAGGACCTGCGCCCTCGGGCCTGGGGCCTCTGTCTCCCTTCAGATTAATGGCACTGTTGTCAAGTTATGAATTATTTAAAATCAAACTAAACGTTCCTTAAAAAAGTATAGGTACTTTAAGACTTGAGGCCGTTGCGAACGTAACTATATATATAATTATTTACCAATTGTAACGTTATTGGAGGTGTCTAAAAGTTTGCATTTGTTCGTAGTTTGAAATAAGTTATTGCATATGAGTTATGTATAAACTGAAGGGTACGGATAGCCATCGAGGTCCATTTTTAGTCCATAAAATTAACATTATAGGCATAGTTGTAAATAAAAACAATACAATTACATAGTATTTAGTTTTTATTTCCTCAATCAAATCAAGTAAAAAAAGAATAAAAAAACATTGCCTTGAAAATAGTGATCAATACATTTAATTGTGCTGGTTGCTAAAATCACGATAAAAACATATAATCTGTTAATATTTCGGGTAAGTGGACAAATAAATGCATAATGTTTCAATATGCAAAATAAAGGTAAATCTGAGGTAACTACAAAATGGTAATGGTACAATTGGTTTTTGAGCGAATTAATTCTGATAGTATTAAGAGAAGTTTGCGGTTGGTCTGGATCACTCAGTATACAATTATCATTTGAAGTTCGACAATCATTCGAAAATCATTAAAATTTTCCCTATTTAACTTTACACACATCGTTGAAGAAACAAGTACGAAAATCATGTTAAGTTGATAATTTTTACATGGAATAATAGTGATCAATAAAATTGATCACTAATTGTCAGTGGCGGACTTACCTACGGCGCCGCCCCTAGGCCCGTTCGGCCGGCCGCCCCAATAGGCCCGTTCGGCCGGCCGCCCCTTTGTGTTTCGCGAAAAAGGAAAGGTTTGAACGTAAAAGCTATATTAAATTTCCCGTTGTTGGCACGCTAATTATTGCATTTTTCCAAGAAAGACATAGTACAATATGAGTACATTATATTTAAGTTGTGTTTATATAGGTTTTAAGAAAAACACATATTTCGTGGTTGAAGCAAGAATGAATATGAATAGGCTAAATTAATCGCCGCGCTGGACGCATTGCCGTTCTTGAGGAAATTCAATAAAAATTTATTCAATTTAAATTGGTTTTCTTTTAGTTTCTCTTCTAATTTCTATGAACTTATTATTATATAGATATTTATTTAATGTAGTAATATCATGTATCATATAATAATGGTATTAATAATAAAGAACCAGTCGTATGTCTGCCTCTGCACGTCGCGACATGAACGTGAGTCATCTTCACCGCTCACTACGAAACCGGCCGCCGCCGCGCCGCCCGTCGCCCGCCACCTGCCGCGGCCGGGCGCCCCTCAACGGCGGGCGCCCCTAGGCACGTGCCTAGTGTGCCTTATGGTAAGTCCGCCACTGCTAATTGTGGTTGCGAACATCACCATACAAACAAACATAGAACAAATTAATCTACTAACAACAATCCAATTCAATTAATATTGCAATATCTACAGAAATATTGAACACAAAACTTAATCACATAGACTAATAACATTTCAAATATACGGAATCTATATATATAATACGTGATGCCCTTTTTTTGTTAACACTACTCCTCCCTTATTTCTGGACCAATTTTAAAGTTTGAGGTGTCAAAAGAATCGTCTCAGTTCGTAGTTTTGCAATAAGGTTTTAGATTTTTGATATTTTAATTCTGGAGCCCACGGGAAGCCCTTAAAGTTCGTATTTTGTCCATAAGATTAACATGGGGAACAATTGTTATTAAATTGAAAACTAAAACAGCTGTTGATAGTAAAACAGATAAACACATGTTAAAAGCTAGCTGAATGCTGAATAGATCAATTGAACTGGTGCGGTATTAAAATATCCATACTAAAATAGTCCTGCGCAATTCCATACTTTAATAGAAAGGGTGTCTATTGTGTGGGACATATTGTATGTTTTACCTTTTTCAGATAGATTTTGTTTGAACGTTCTATTTATGTGTATTTGGGCCCAAAAGTAAGTTTAATTTTACAACAAAAATTAAACTAGAACACTATGGGGTTTCAAACTGCTGTGAACCACGAAAAGGGATAGTTGGTTGTTGGTGTACATTAATTACCGTAATCCGTAATGTGATACTATAACAAATTTAATGCAGAATGCTAGACGCGTATTAAAACACCTGTTTAAAAAAGAACATTAAAATGTTTGTTTTTTTTTTTAAAGACCAGTATAAATGATAAGTTTATTGCAAAAATGGTTTGTATGAGGACGAATTTTAACCAAAATATAAATGTCACATCAAACCAAAATGGACACACAAAAATTGTAGGTTTTCTTAATTTTTGTGATTTCTTTATCTAAATTCTGTAATACCATGGTAAGTTACGATAAAGAGGATTTAGTTTCTTAAAAATAGTAATAGTATAGGCTCTTTCACTATGTCGATGACTACCTCAAACAGTACTAGAACAGCCACCCCAGAACCGACGGGTTGTAATGAAATATTCATTTTTCTTTTGTTGTCATTTACGTTTTATCTGTGATGAACTATCTAGATTAAACATCTGTGAATGTATTCTATATTTTACAGGAGTTTTTAGGCAGAGTCTCTAAGACAAATTGACATAAGAACCATCATGTAATCCTAGCCAATTTTGACCTAAAAGAACAACCACTAAATGTCAATACTATAACATTGGGAAGTTGGAGAATTAGTAATGAAGATCGATTACCAATATGGTACACACCAATATGAAGATTGACATACCAATATGGTGTAATCTGGTTTTCACTACGATTACCAATATGGTACACACCAATATGAAGATTGACATACCAATATGGTGTAATCTGGTTTTCACTACAATTTAATTGTCATTCAAAGTAACTCGGTAAATTGCCATGGAGCAAGGTTTGATCACCAGATACTCTGATAAATGCAGCGCATTGCGCTGCACGGGTCCCCTAGTATTTTATATTGTAGATAACTGAGAAACATAATAATATATCGTATAAATAATATAAAACATAAATCTATATATATATATATATATATATATATATATATATATATATATATATATATATATATATATATATATATATATATATATATATATATATAAGCGATATTTCTTGAGCAAAATTGTGAGCGTCATACAGATCGCAGAAAGATGGGAGGGGTCTCAAATTAAAGGTCTCGGTCCCATGCACGAGGGAAAACTATCGGCGTGTCCATAATGTTAACAGAAAATGAGAAATCACATAAAACGTCCTCCATAATAGCAAACAAATTTAAAACAACACTACATTCTTTATCAATATGGCCATTGTCCTGATGAATAATAATTGTTTCCAACACTCAAACTAATATTGCACATAAAAACGTATTTATATAAAATTGCTCCTGATGAGGGGCAGTTTACCTCGACAACACCATCATCACCAATGAGGCCATCTGGAGACGCTGCTAAATACTGAAGCTTTTGGTCGATGAAGAGGCCACATCTTCTTATTTCAATTCCCAAACACTTCTCTAATTCAGCTATTGCCACAGATTCATTTCTTCTGCCATATCGTGTAGCAGCAGAGTCAATATTATTGGTGTAGAGTAGTTTTCTGACCACAGGTGCACGTAAGGAAGACTCTTTTCTGTTGCAAATCAACCCGAAATTAGAAGCTGTCAGACGTTCTCTTCTTGCCTCTATTCACTCCAAACTGGCACTTTGATTGATTGTTACTTCTTCTTTGTTTTAATGTGATTTAGTATTGAATAACAAGTTTTTTTTAGAAAGGTACCAAAATTTAGCCAATTTTCAAATAGCTATATTTTCATCATGGTTGGTCGTAACAACAAACTTTATGCATGTATTGTGTTGGAAATTTTCTCTACTTTATATTTTTTACCTACAAACCTACAGACTCAACCCCATAATTTCCATGGGGAAATAGAAAAAATAAATAATTTCATTAGAAATTCGATGAGGACGCAGGTCTTCTGCGACGGCGCTATTACTCTATTGAAACAGTTTGTATAGCATTATTATTTTAGTTTAGAAATGTCAGTGCTGCATGTAATTGGGTTGCATATCGCTGTCACCAGGCTATCGAGTGAGCAAGTGAAGTTATGTTTTTATATTTTCTCGTAGAATTTTTTTTATTATTTTTGCTTGTTTTTACAATTTATATACCAAATTTCATGATTAGCAATAGTTAACTACAGCAGCATACGAAATAAATAATTATGTGCTCGTGACTCGTGACATTTCACAAAAACTTTTCTCATATGTTTGTAGATTGTAGGTATTATATTTAGAAAATAATATCAAACAAATAAATAAAAACTAGAGATTTCGTAAAACCTACCCATTACTTTCCTAAATATTGAATTTAATTATAAAACGTTTGCATGTTCTTTAGTGCCTGCTAATTCGTAAAGACAAACATGTCGCTACTTGGGGCACTGAATGGCAGCCAGAACGTAATTAATATGTAAATAAATAAAATTAAGTGCCAGTGCAAATTTACCATTCCCGACAGTGAATTGTAGTTGGTGCGGTATAGTGACATTAGGACATATAGTGACATTAGGACCAATTTAGATCTGTTAGGATTCCAAATTGAATCAAATATTATCCTCAGAATTTATAATTTAACTTGTAAACAACAAAAATACACAATAAAAGCTATTTTGACCTCTTTTTTGGCGAAAAACGGCATATTTGTTTATATATGGGATTCAAATCACGCGCGAAAAACGGTGTGTCCTTCCGCGCCGGAAAGAGCTTAAGCTTCTACTACCTGCGGGTAGAGCGCAGGCAAACCAGCGACCAAGTTTTCTATTGATGCGAGTTCGACATGCTTTCAGCAGATGTCATATAACTCTTTTATTTATTAACCGATTACTTTAGAATTAACTCTGTTTTAATCTTAATAAAATTTGGCGTTTTGTTTGCGACGCCAGTTTTACATCAAGGCTTTATGAAAATTTTTAGGTTGCTGTAAAAAAGCAATATGTTCAATTTTAATTTATTAAAAAATTATACCTATGATAAAAAATTTGTCTCGCAAACAAAATCCGTATTTATGGACCCTTTATTTGGAGCTATAAATCATAATTTTCTGATTGTAAATAAAGGAGTTATTTGACAACTCATTTAACATTGTTCTTATGGGAAATAAATCCAATATGGCGGCACTCCAACGCCCTCTTAATGAAACATAAGTTGAATCTTTGTCAACTTACCATACGAAAACAATTTTAGTAGTTTTAGTAAATGATAAGAAAATTGGCGTTACTGTTGTATGGAGGTATGAGTTGAATGTTTCAACAAAACTGTTTGGTTCGCTAAATTAGTTTGGCATTCACTCCAAGCATTTCTGTTTGGAAAATGTCCAAGGTAAACATATTTATGTTATCAAGAAATATTTTTCTCTTGATACCTAACTGGTCACGCCACTTTGACAGTTTCTTGGAAATCAAGCGTGGCGTCTACCTGGTGATTCACTTCGACGAGTCCAATACAGAAGGATTCATTTGGATGAGGCCAACACTATTAATTTTCAGGGGAGGAAGGTTATGGTAGAACTGTACTTTCATTTGTCATTTGCAGAACTAAAACATCATTTTGTTGTAGGGCTCTGTCATTGGTTTTTGGGGTATGAATATAGCCTTGATATGTATTGGGTGTGAAATATTCGGAACTTAAGACATATTTTAATACAAAATTAAGTCTAAGACCTAATTTTATGTTTTTTTTCCTAAGGCTTGAATAATGAAAAGTAAGCCATGTTTATTCTATCTAACAAGCCAAAACCATAATTGATAAAACTTCAATTATAGTAACCTTAACCTGTTTATTATAAAGAGTAAGCCTACTGCATGGTTTATTAGCAACCCTCGATAGGCCTAAGGCCAAAACCTCGAATTGAGGCCGGTTCAGTAAAACTTGTTCCAGTAACATTTCAGCCAAACTCAAATTTTTTAGTAAAACAGTAACACTTCGTCACACTTTCTTTTTACAATTAATCATCTAATTGAGTAACATTTCGGCCCGACGAAAAATTGACGGGGGTTGAGCAGGTCATGTAAGTAGGAGCATATCCGAGGGTCATGCGATCCATGCGGCCGCATGAACCGGGGCACCGACCTGGGAGGGGTGCAGATTAAAGTTAAAGCGCTAGTTACAAAAATTAGCGGTTTAACAATCGTTTAGCATATAAATTCGGTCGTGTGTATCAAAACACAAAGGTCGGGGACACGGGATGGCGAAACTTCCGGAAGGATGTTTCGTTTCGCCGTCGCCGGCTGTATTTAGAGTCCGAACACCAGACATGGACGAAACAGCCGGACCCGACGAGACTACCATGTTACTCATTATGTTAAATTTATTCTTATTAAAAATGATGCTTGCTAGAAATGATTCTTCAAGAAAGTGGCTCTGCTGTATCCTAAGACACAGGAAAACGGGTAGCCGTAAGAAGAGTCCGGGCACAAAAAATACATGGAAATTGGCGTCTTTATATTTTATATTGTGCTATGCAAGGCTGTACATTATTAATTTGGAAGTGAAAATGAAATATGAACGTTTTATACTCTTTACATCAGCTGAATATTTTAAAAGAGTCTTAAAATGAGTTATTTCAATTTATTAACATCTTTAAAATCCAGAGGACAGGAAAATAACATGTGGTTAATAATAGTACATATCGTTAAAAAGGTTGCAATAGTATATTTCGTCACAAGGGCCGAAAGTGGCGTCTTGCCGGCCCCGAGATCGTGTTTCAAGTTAGAGACGAAGTCGAGAACTTGAAACGATCGAGGGTTGGCAAAACGCTTTCGGCCCGAGTTACGAACGATATTTTTCATCACACTACACATTTCAATAAATTCTAAACAAGTGAAAACATTACTTTTTCGTTCATAACAAACAAAACATAACATCAACTAACCTAGCGAGATGTACTGCTTGAGTTTCCGGTTGCTAGGCAACCAATTCATTTCATTGTTGCAGTCACATGTTTTTGTGATACAACGTGTTGATGTGAATGTTTTTATGTAAGGTCTAGGCCAGCTGATTTTGCAGGCCTAGGCCGGAAAATTTTGCTAGTCTAGGCCGGCAAAACAGGTGTTTCGACGGTAAAAACGAGGGTCGAAAACAGGTGATATCGATGTAGTGTGATGAAAATGGCGTTTTCCGGTCTAATATGAAAATGCCTAGGTTACTTACTCATAAATAAACAATAAAACACATTAAAGGGTAAGAATTTAATTCAAAACTAATAGTAGCTGCAAATACTCTAAGAATGATGCTCATGGCAGACATTGTGAATAACTACATAAAACATCCTAACTGTTCAAAGTATTATTTAAGTAAAATCTTATGTCTCTAATCTTAGGAGAGTATACGCTTAGGCCTAAGCATTCCTCAAATCTATCATCTTATTTTAAATAAAAATTAATTACTTTCAAGCCACATCGATTTTCTCTTTCGTGTAATAAAAACGCATGACATTTCTTTTCCTCATTAGATTTGTAGTTTTTCTAACATTTCAACATTTCAAAATGGCTTTATAACCATAATATATTCATGCAGAGTTATTATTACGTATTGTACACTTTTTTCATCAACAATTAATTATTACACTTAGTGTCCTCAATGATAATTTCAAATCGTCCGTGTAGATGTTTTTAATGCGCTGAGGCTGAGAGCTGTGTATGGTTGTCGTTATCGACAGTGGTGCTACCTGGCGCTTTTTTCTGCAACTACTACGTCCGTCAAGCAGGAAGGCCTACAGTCTTGTTCGCAAACAACCGTTGTAAAATGTATGTGTTCAGATTTTTGCTGTAGGTGTATTGTGTTGAATTACCTGTACATAACTTGAAAAACGCATTGAAGATTAATCTGCATCGTTTACTTTTATACTTTTGCCTAATATACCGCATTTCTTTCTTACGTTCTCGTCGAATTTTAAACTAATAATTTCGTTCATATTTGCAATGCTTCGATTCATACTTTACCACCCCAAAGATAATAGACCTTCTGCGGTTCTTACTCTCTTTGGGGCGGTTAAAAACAAATCACATACTTAGAAATAATAACTGATAGTAATAAGCGTTACTTTAATGCAGTGCCTCTGGGAACTATCGAATATCCACGCGATTTTGGGCCTCTTCGACACGATCGAATATCCACGCGCATTAGTGAGGATTATAAGGGTCGACTCCAGGACGGGAGGAACGATCGAATATCCCCGCGGCCGAGGACAGGTAGAGACCGCTAGACCTCCCAGGGGCGGGAAAAATGGGAATTTTATTTCCCCGCCCCGTTCAACGTACCTCGGCCGTTCGCGTGTACCAGAGCGAATCCTTGCTTGTAACATAGCATTTAAACATGACATGTTTTTTTTTATTTATTCATCTATAAAAACGTATACATTCTTAGTAGTTACTGTAAATACCAAATTAAATCACTCTTTAAAAAAAAGAGAAAATCTAAATCTAAAAAAAGAAAATCTAAAAGGAGTTCCAATTACAACAGGAAGTAACATATTTCATAATGATACAAATTGGTCTTTGAAGACCAATGTAATTATCGCTCTTGCGTCGAGCTCGCGGGTATCCAAGAATCAGCGCTCCCATCGAATCCACAGAAATCAAATATTATCTGTAACGGAATCGGCTAATGTTAGAAAATATTACTTGAGATAAAAAATATTTAGAATGTCTTCTACAACTTCCCTGCGGATACTTTTTACCTGACCCAAAAATGAAAAACTTTCTCCCATACTACTTTTGTTGTGTCACCAATTAAGACGAACTAAAAAGAATTTTAGTTTAACTAATAATAAAAATTAATAACAGACCATTTAAAGTTTAAATACGTACCATTAGATTCACAATTTCATGATGAAAATTTTATATAAATTTAACCTTTTTATTTTCATTCCGAATTACTTAATGTCAGGTTTACATGAAGCGCTATTTCGATGTTCTTCGCTCGGGTCCCATGACATCGGATCCTTTTGCCACCCGTCGGGCTCCAGACTTCCACGTTTTTTAGTTCAGTTTTGCATGACAGGGCTCGGTACAGTTATACTTAGTCCGAGTCTGGTACACGCGAACGGCCAAGGTACGTTGAACGGGGCGGGGAAATAAAATTCCCATTTTTCCCGCCCCTGGGAAGTCTAGCGGTCTCTACCTGTCCTCGGCCGCGGGGATATTCGATCGTTCCTCCCGTCCTGGAGTCGACCCTTATAATCCTCACTAATGCGCGTGGATATTCGATCGTGTCGAAGAGGCCCAAAATCGCGTGGATATTCGATAGCAGCCGTGCCTCTATATCTGCACTGAGTGTTGTTGATACTGTTTGTTACACTAGCCTAACTTTACCAATCCTAATTAAGTATTGGCAATGTTATTGACTGTTAAATTACGCATTGGTATGTGTACGTGACGCAGCCTATAAAACGTAATCTCATTATATATCCATAAAAAAGTGTGTACGAATCTTTGTGTCTTTGTCTTGAATGCGCGAAAACTATAATGGACCGATAGACATGAAATTTCGTACAACTATACTTCATTTACCCAGAAGAAAGATATGACATAAAATATGAGGCATATTTCCGTTCTTCATATTTTTTTGTGCCCAGTCCAAGTGGCATTGCTAGTTCCAGTGCGTTTTTAAGGACAAGGTTTTTTTTAAGGTTTTTAATGTCCCACTATAAGAACTCTATACATAAACAGATGTATTACCTATATTTCGAAATTGAAACATGTATACAGCATTATGCTGTAAATAAACCAATAACTGGTAACATGTTAATTATTATATTTTGTAATGAATGAAAGTATGTTGGATGTCGAGAGGAACTCGTGTTGTAAAATGTTTTGAAGGAGCTGTTTTTCTTTTCTTTTTTTTGCCTTTGAAGCGTAAAACCAATAGGTCCTTTTTGTGTGTTTTTGTGTCTTGGCTTATTGCTAGCAACCATGATAATCTATATTAATAAAATATGCTTTAATTTCAGGCCCGGACTGGCTCTTTGAAAAGGGCGGTGGACAACCGGCGCCGAGGGCGCCCAAATATATGCCTATATACAGGGTGTCTCTGAACTCTCTACCGACTTTTTCAAGTATTATTCCTGTACCAAAGACAAGCCAAAATATCACATTTCAAATTTCCAAAACTCCATAGTTACCCGGACAGCCGTCATTTTGTATTTCTTTTAATAATAATTTTTAATTTAAGAACCGCTCAACATAATAATTTGAAATTGGGTACACAGCTTATTTAAGTAAAGACTAGCTCGAAAAAAATTGATGAACTTTATATCCTTCATATTTTAAAAATTACAACTGTTTAAAATCCTTAACCTTAAATTTCATGAAAACTACATAATGTAGCAAAGTTAATGTCCGTATGTGTTGTTTAGAAAATTTAATATAAAATCCAACGATGAAAAAATTCTGAAAATCGGTTCATAAATAAGCGAGATAGAGCGATTTTAATACAAATAGCCACGCATCTGAGCGGGTTGCCGCGCGAAAAGCGCAGTCGCCGCCCAAGCTCAACAATGGATTTCGTACCAAAACTGCTCCCAGTGAAGCGGTACGACTGTGACTAGTCTCAGATAAATCGCTCTATCTTGCTTACTTATGAACCGATTTCCATAATTTTTACATCGTTGAAATTTAAATTAAATTTTCCAATACTGTATAAATATAAGAACATAGACTTTTCTACCTTAGTTTTCATGCGATTTAAGGTTAAAGATTTTAAACAGACGCCATTTTGAAAATATAAGTGATATAAAGTTCATTATTTTCACACCTAGGTCTTTACTTAAATAAGATGTGTACCGAATTTCAAACTATTACCGTACGTCAAGCAGTTCTTAAACTGAAAATTATCATTTAAAAAATACAAAATGGCGGCTATATGGGTAACTATGAAGTTTTGGAAATTTTTAATATTATATTTAGACTTGTTCTTGGTCTAGGAATAATACCTGAAAAGGTCGGTTGAGAATTCAGATACACCCTGTATATATGTTGACTTAAATTATTTACCCTGAAGGGACTGTGTCAAAAACCTCATTCAGTTAGGCATGTTACAATACATATTTATTTACTTCATTTAAAATGCAATAATTTTAGGCTTATTGAACTTTTTACGTTGAATTTACAGCAAATTATAATCGGATCACAAAATTGTAGGAGTTATGAAATTATGTATAATGTGCCTATGCTATTCCATTCTTTATCTACCTATTCTAATCTTGCCTACCTATTCTTATCTCAACCTGAGACGTCACTGAATACCGCCTCGCGGCCGTAGCGCTAGTCGAGTTTGATGGCTGCAGAGGTTTACGGGAATTGTGTTTTAAAATTAACTAATTAAGATAGAGATTGACTCTTAACTTTTCCCAAAAGTAGAAAGACGGATCTCGTTTTCTCTGGTTTTAGAATTTTTAAATACAATTTCTAATTTTCCGTTTATCTGTCTAAAATCATCTGTTTTTCTCCAGTGGCGGAGTCTTTTAAATGCAGAGGTTTACGGGAATCGTGTAAACTAATCAATTAAGATAGAGATTGGCTCTTAACTTTTTCTAAAAGTAAAAAGACGGGTCTAGTCTTCTCTCTGGTTTTAGAATTTTTTATTAAAATTTCTAATTTCATCTATAACGTCTAAAATCATCTCTTTTCCCGATTCTTAACTGAAGTTTTTTTATTAGTTTTGACGAAATAATTATTAAAGTGCAACAAAGGAAATTTAGCACCGTCATTCTTCTTTAATATGACACCTTATTTATAGCTGTAGGCTGCATTTAGCAGAAGATAACACGAATCTAAAAATTACCTTGCATTTGCATCGAGAAAAACAGATGATTTTAGACAGTTATAGCCTAAAATAAAAATAGTATATTTCACCTCTAGTCCGGAAAGTGACCCATTTCTGGGCGAGATAGTGTTTTACGCGCGAGGCGAAGCCGAGTGTGGAAAACACTATCGAGCCTGGAAATGGGCTTTCCGGACGAGTTGTGAACGATACTTTTCATCACGACGCAATTATTAATAAATGTGGAAGTTTTAAAGGAGTATTATTTTTGTAAATTCTTCGCCATTGGACAAAGTAAACAAAGCTGGAATTCAAAATTTAATTTGTTTTAAACCCAGCTGATTGTTGCTGTACGGAAAAGTTTGTTTACGTTGGACGGAAAGTAATGTTTGTAAACATTTGTTTAGCTATGTTTGTAATGTTTACAAACATTACTTTCCGTACAGGTCAGTAAAATCAGCTGACGGTGACAGTTTGGGAAATGACTACTTTCCAAGGTCTCAGCTGTACGGCAAGTTGTCACTTTCGTTTACGGAGTGATAAAAATAATATTATTAAAAAATAAATAAATAAAACCAAAGAAGACGAGATCCATCTTTTTACTTTTAGAAAAAGTTATGAGTAATTTATATCATAATTCATTAGTTTTAGAACACGATTCCCGTAAACCTCTGCAGCCATAAAACTCATCTAGCGCTACGGTCGCGGCCGCGAGGCGGCATTCGGACTCAGGTAGACCGGAGCCTTAATATATATTTTTTGTCGAAGGAAGTTTAATAAAACGAGATCTACCACATCCTGTAAACATTTCTTGACACTCGTTTATTGGCGGGAAACAGTGATATAGTGATATATTGATAACCAATGCCTCAGAAAAATGTTAGGTTAGTCAGAAAAATCAGTGACGCCATTGCTACTCATCTAATTGTTTTTCCCTAAATTCTTCTGAAAAATAATTATTCTGAATAATTTCAAATTATTCTGAACAAATTTACTGAATAATTAGGAAGGTAGGTAAGAGGTGGTTTGAATTATTTACTGTATTTGGTGTGAATATTTTTGTTACTACATCGGGCGCCTTCGGCGGTCTAAAGCCTACCGTGAGGGCGCTGAGGACGCGTGAGGGGGAGGGCGCACCGGGACACGTCCCGGTGTCCCGGTGGGCCAGTCCGGGCCTGTTTAATTTCATGTTTAGTTTTTGCTCTCTTTTATTGGCACAATGAGACCACAATGAGCCCATTTATGGGACAAACGAAAGCAAACTTTTTTTTATAGTTCAGTGAACGTAATAATTGAGCATCAAATACAAAGGTAAACAATAAAATAAAAAATACTAGTCTTTCTAGTAATGACTAGAAAGTGAATGCTCAGAAAACTTGCTTATTTCTTAATGAACATGATTTTAAAGCTATAAAAAGACTTCTCATGACAGTAGTGTGGTTCCTGCTGCTCTTAAATACGGAAAAGTGCTGGAAACCTCTCACGTAGACTACCCTATGATCATAAACTCTTCAGTACTTCAATCAGAATCTTCCGATGTAGAATTTGTTATGAGCCTAACGCATGATACTTGTGAACATCAAGAGTCTAATCACGACCACGGTAGGCTAATGGTAATGCAAATGAAGATCAATATTACTAACAGTTTTATCATAGAAGCTTTACTTTTATATTTTGCTATGACTGCGATGGTTAATATTAATATATAGCCTAAATAAAAAATGAATGAAATGAAATGAAAAACTTAGATCTGTAGATCGTTTTGTTTGTGCAAACGGCGAAATTAAGTAGGACAACAACGTTCTGTCTAACATAGAGCCGGTAATAGTTTGCGAAGGTCTCCGCCGGTTCAGCCGATGGTCTCCGATTGTATGCGCTTTATAATATAGCCACGCCGACGCTTTGTAATTTAGCGGGGCAAGAGGGGTAGCGGGCGTTCAAGTTGATGAGCAGCGAACGTTGGTCAGTTAGAAATTAGAAATTATTTTTTAAATTAAAAATTTCCAAACTTGCCAACTAATAATTGCCCAGTTACTATTAAACTGTTCACCTCAAGTATATTTATTTTATAGTGGCAATTTAATGTAATGAAGGAATACAGGGTTTAACCAGAACCAAGATAAAAACACGTGTGTAGATAAGGTGGAAGTTTTGATAATAAATAAAACATCACATTGTGAAACAAGTAATTAATTGTTTATGCCTTTAAAGAGCATTTAAATTTATTGTTTGTTAAAATAAATATTCTACTAATTAACATATTTAAAAACTAGAAATTGTACATTAAAATATGACAATTAACAAGGTTATCTGACGAATCTTGTTAGTTTTTATTAGATTAATAGTAGGACTACAACTGAAGACATATAAAATTTCAATAATTATTTAATGACTGTTCGTAAAGAACACTCCTGAAAGGTAGATATCGTTAAAATTGTTAAGTATTCAGATTTTTAACGAGTTGACGAAATAAATGTTTTAAAAGTAATGTAACTGGATATTCTTTTTAGTCGGCTTTTGGTCTATATGAACTAAAAATATATTATATAAACCTTATACTTTGAAATAAGTAAATCTTACTGTTTGTAGGTAAGGGTAAAAGCTTTTTACTATCCAAGAATTTTTAATATTGGTAAAATATGGACGTTTTGGCCACGAGGAACCTATTGGAGTCAGTCCCATGGCTGGGAAAAATCCAGTTTTCATCCTACAGCCCTTCAATTTTCCTACGTTATCCTTATGGAGATTTTTTTGAAACTACAAAATTGGATTAAAATTATCTGATCGTTGTAGAGATAAACTAAAATGTCACATTTTCGATATGTGGTTCATTAAATTTATAACAAAGTGCAGCATCCTCTGGGCAGGCGAGTGAGCAAAGCGAACGAGCTCGCGCGTCTTACAAGTTTTACAAGTTGCCCGAGCAAATGATCGGTCCTCGGGTAGATAGTCGAAAATATCAGTTTTGAAATTTCTATTTAGTTTAGTTTAGTTTAGTTCAGACTAATTCAACATGGAATACGGTATCTCACACGATTCATGTCATGGGGGCCGTCCATAAATTACGTCATCGCTTTTTGGCCATTTTTGGACCCTCCCCCCTTAAATCATCCTACCATCATAATTGTCTGACCCCCCCCCCCCCCTTCTCAGAAAAATGACGTCATTTTTAACAAACCTCCATTTTAAGTAAAAATAATACTTTTTGTTAAAGCAACTTAAGTTCTATTCTTTATTGATTTATTTAGACTATCAATTAACTTTTGAAATCCATTTTGCCGGTAGTTTGTTGAAAAAAATTTTCAAACCGGATATTTTCATTTACAAACCACTATAGCACCCTCGCATAGTAAACCACCTGCAGTTATCACCTTTTCTACTTACCATTGTCTGGCGATGAACGCTACCTGATAACCTTAATTAAAACATTGACCAATCAAATCTGAATTTACCTTCAGAAATAAAGGCAAAATGACTTTCTCAATGAAAAAATAAACTACAAAACAACGCCTAAAAATAGTCTATAATGTATTTTATTTGTTAATTATGTTAATAAAGTTGAATTGTGTACGAGTTTATCATTGTTTTACTGTAAAAATTTGATGTAAAATATCATTTTTTAAATGACGTCATATCAAAGCCGACCCCCCCCCCCCTTGCACATCACCCTACCGTCATTTTCTATCTGGACCCCCCGTCCCTATTTTCAGATGGTAACATTAACCGCGTGTGTTCCACTTGCCCCACGGTTTCGGGCCCATCTCAAAACAGGACACTTGCCCCACGGGGTTAAGAGGGCGTTGGAGTGCCGCCATGTTGGATTTATTTCCCATAAGAGCAATGCTAAACTTGTCCCCGGCATTTGTCATATAATTTCTTAATTTTTTGTCCGATTGGTTTATAATAAATAGTGTTTGAATCACAATTCAATTCCCCGTTCCTTTTGCGAGATCGATTCTTTGTAAATAATTTATAAAATTCTGTAGAAAATGTTTTAAAAGTAGTAAAAAACTTGCTTTGTTATTTCAAGTTAGTAAAAAACACCAATTTTTACAAAAATTTCCTCTTGCAAACAAAATCCACCTTGATGAATCCTTTATTTAGAGCTATAAACCATTATTTTCTGATTATAAATAAAAGAGTTATTTGACATCCCTTTTAACATTGCTCTTATGGGAGAAAGGCAGAATTTGGATTGACTCCAACGCCCTCTTAACAGTCAGAAAAAATGACCGCTAAGAACAGGACACTTGCCCCACCAGAAGAGAGGGCGGTACAGCCACTCCCCCAACGGCCTGCTGCTCTCTCGACTCTCTCGCTCTCTCTCCCCCTCACTCGGCTTGGCTGGTGGTTGCCTGAATGCTCTGTTGCGTGACGTCATCATAAAGCTATATTACTATACTAAAGTTAATGTTTACTATTTCATAGTAGCAGCCATGTAACTAATTTCTTTCGTCCAAACAGTATATTATAACAAGGCTTCGTTGTGTAATTAAATTATGGCATTTAATTAATTAGAATATAGATAATTTGGGCAAATTATCATTAGTTAATATAATATCATTCTCGTGTGATTTTAAATTAATGTTCTATTTAATTACAGTAAACAGTATGTGTTGCGGCGCAACCAGGGTCTTTGTGAGGCCCCTCCATTTTCTTTTGGCAGGCAAAGTGGTGGGGGTGTCAAAAAACCAACCCTTCAGTTGCGTCCCAGCGTCCGGCCGTGCAAGACATACATGTCTTTTTGTGCACACAGCACCACTTACATTCAGCCGGCTTAAACTTACATTTTTACAGTCATTACAGTTAAATACCTTTTAGTTTTACATTTTATTTGCATCACTTCAAACAATAAACATCCAGTGTATACATACCTGCGTGTTTAATTGACGTTCACACTCCTTTTAATTTGCGTAATCGTCGGACACACGCCGACAAACATTTGGTCCTTCGAGCCGGATGCGCACATCAGTGATCCGTTATATACAGTGCATCAACAGTGATACAGTGCATTAACATGGAATAAGTGTTATTTTCACATCAAGTGAGTGAAGTTTTATTATTCGTTTTGAGTTTTCAGTGCTCAGGCACAGGCTCAACCCCTCTTCTAGAACAATAACCACCATTGTCGCCGGGACCTTCAATTTGTCACGGACCACATCCTTTGTTTTCTCCAGCGAGCCTGCGTTCCAAAGGCAACTTTATTACCACCGACCCTTCACATTCAGAGGTTTTCGGCGGGAATTCTGGCGGCATCCAACGTCACTCCGACAAGAGCAGATTTACAACCTCTCCTGACACCGGCTCACACCATCTTCGTCAAGCCCATTCAACCCTTGGAACTACGTCATCACCGAGACAGCTGACTCAGGGTGAGTGACCGCCAATGTAAACAACCTTACCTCTCCTTCCTCTCACAACCCTTCCCTACTAAACTAGCATTCAATTTGTAAGCTGCTTCTTATATGCCTATAAATAATTAATGTAAGATGGCAACTGAAGTTGAAAGGAAAAGGAAAGGTTTAGTATCCAGGCGAGGTCAGGTAAAGGCAAAACTGACCAGATTTATTTCTTACCTTGACAGTCTTAATGCAGCCGATAGCATCAAAGAATTAGAAACACGCCTCACTAACATTAAACCATGTTTAGGAGAATTTGAAACTATACAGGGGGAGCTAGAGCTCTTGGACGAAGACACTTCTGTTGAACAGGAAGAGTTTGAAAACCAGTATTTTAAAGCAATTGCCAATGCTGAGGAATGCATAGATAAGAGAAAACACACTAACGCAGAGAGTTCCAATAGCAACACGCAATGCTACACACAGCTTAACTCTGCTTCCGTAAGGTTGCCAACAGTAAATCTGCCAATATTTTCTGGCCGATTTGAAGACTGGATGCCCTTTAGTGATTCATTTCACTCTTTAATTGACTCAAATGTACAGTTAAGTGATGTTCAAAAATTGCAATATCTAAAGGGAGCACTGAAGGGTCAAGCTGCTGAAGTTCTTAAGAATTTAGAAATAACGTCAACAAATTATGAGATAGGTCTAGAGCTATTAAAGAAACAGTACCAAAATAACCGTCTCATTGTCCAACATCATATTAAGGCACTTTTTGAGCTTCCACATGTTCAGAAAGACAAGCCAGAAGGTCTTCGTCAGTTAGTAACCAGTGCTCTTACACACATGAGAGCTTTACAGGCCTTAAAGGTTAAAACAGAAAATTGGGACCCAATTATTAATCACCTGATAACATCCAGGCTAGATCACACAACTCACAAGGAGTGGGAACTCAGTACCAAACCAGATGAGTTACCCAGTTTGGAAGCTCTGACTGATTACTTGTTACAAAGGAGTCAGACTTTAGAGACAGTAAAAAGCAACCATGGAAGATTGCCTTATGAAAATGAGAAGTTTTCGCACAATTCATCCCGAAACAGCGGTTTTAGACAAAAACCTGTCAACACAAAAACACACATAGCATTAAGTTACAATGACTGCCCCTTATGTGGGGGAAAACACAAAACATTTCAATGCAAGGAAATACTATCAGGGCCTTATGATGAGGTGCTAGCAAAATTGACTAAGGCAAAGGTATGTGTAAATTGCCTTAAACGAGGTCACAATTCAGATCAGTGTCAATCAGGTGGATGTAGAAAATGCAATGCAAAACACAACACACTCATTCACCCAAACGAGAATAAGAACACCACTGTCACTAGGGATGCCAGTCAAGGCTATCAATCAGCTGGGACACCATCCACTACTAAGAGTTTTTTGTCCTCTACCCCCAAGGGCATCTCTCGGGGACTTTTAAATACAGCCATTGTGAAGGTCACTGGGCCAAACGGTATAACTTTGAAGTGTAGAGCCCTCCTTGACAATGGATCGGAGTGTTGTTACGTTACCGAACAGGTAGCCCAACAGTTAGGACTAAGGAAGGTGAAGAAAAACATTAAAGTGTCTGGAGTAAGTCAAACTGTCCAGCACGTAAAAGCCATTTCAGAAGCCACAGTTAGTTCCTGCATCACAAACTACAAGACTAACCTACAACTACTCATAATACCTAAAATAACAGGAAACATCCCGTCTGAAAATATCAACCTCAATGATTTCAAGATACCCCAGCACATTATATTAGCAGACCCGTCATTTGGGACACCTGGGAAAATTGACCTGCTCATTGGCCAAGAGTCATTCTGGGATTTGATTTGCATAGGTCAAATCAAAACACCGGGCCTACCAACATTACAAAAAACTAAGTTGGGCTGGCTTGTAGGAGGAAAAATACTAAATCAGGAAGGTAGTTTCACCAATAACACAGTTTGTAACCTAACAACTGTTGAAAAACAGCTACAGAAGTTCTGGACACTAGAGGAGCCTGTGCATAAACATCATCTTACTGCTGAGGAGGCCACTTGCGAAGAATACTACACTGCAACCACCAGAAGAGAGCAAGATGGTAGATATACAGTTACGATGCCACTAAAACATGATGCTATCCAGCTTGGTCAATCAAGGGAAATGGCTGAGCGGAGATTTATGCAGGTAGAAAGAAGACTTACTCGTGACCCAGACTTAAAGAAACAATACAGTGACTTCATGTCTGAGTACGAACGGTTAGGCCACATGGAACTAGTGAAAGAACCTTCGAACTCACAAAGTGCTCCTGATTATTACCTCCCTCATCATCCTGTACTGAAGACATCCAGTACAACTACCAAATTAAGAGTTGTGTTTGACGCATCCGCGAAGACTACTTCTGGACGATCTCTTAACGACTTACAATTGGTTGGCCCCACAGTACAATCTGACATTTTTTCCATAGTCACGAGATTCCGCATGCACAAGTATGTAATGACAGCAGATCTGGAAAAGATGTACAGACAAGTTTTGATTGATGAAACACAACGAAATTTACTAAAGATTTTGTGGAGAAACAACAAAGATGAATCACTACAAACATACATACTAAACACAGTGACGTAAGGCACAGCATCAGCACCCTACCTTGCAACCAGAACACTAAATCAACTTGCTAATGACGAGGAGACATCCTATCCAGTAGCTGCAAACGTTGTACGCAAGGACTTTTATGTCGACGACCTGTTAACAGGTATTGACACTAAAGAAGAAGGAAAAGAGTTACAAACACAACTCATCGAACTGTTATCAAGAGGTGGGTTTCATCTACGCAAGTGGAACTCGAACTGCAGCGAACTGCTCTATAATTTGCCAGAGAATATGAGAGAACGACAGCCACGACCGTTCTTTGGCGAAGGAGATTCATCCATAAAAACACTAGGCTTGTGGTGGGACGCTGAAGAAGACACATTCCAGTTTAGATACACTCCTGTACAACGTAAACACCCCGTTCATCTATCTAAACGTATTGTTCTGTCTGACATCGCAAGACTGTTTGACCCGTTAGGATTAATTGCACCAATTATTGTGAGACCTAAACTACTTCTGCAAGAGCTCTGGAAATTAAAATTAGATTGGGATGAGTCGTTGCCAATGCACATTCATACACTTTGGATGTCGATTCAGCATTGCTTGCACGACCTCAATGACATTAGAATTCCGAGGCAAGTAACACATCCAATCATGACTGGTTCCCTTGAAATCCATGGCTTCTCTGATTCATCTGAAAGGGCTTACGGATGTACAGTGTATCTAAGACACGAAGACGCCGATGGCAACGTCAAAACATCACTTCTATCCTCCAAATCAAGAGTAGCACCATTACACAGCACATCTCTACCAAGACTAGAGCTTTGTGCAGCATTACTGCTCACTGATGTGGTCACTCAAATACAGAGTGCACTGCAAATACCTCCAGAAAACACAACATACTGGACTGACTCAACAGTTACTCTAGCATGGATTCGTGGAGAACCAGCCCGATGGACTACGTTCGTTGCTAATAGAGTAGCAAAAATACAAGAGACTACAAAAAACAGCAGCTGGAGACATGTCAGCACAAATTTCAATCCTGCCGATTTAGTCTCAAGAGGAGAAACCGCTAGAAATTTGGCTAATTCACAACTTTGGTGGCATGGCCCCTCATGGCTATGTAAACCAAAGGAAGTCTGGCATGACCACATCCACGAAGTGATTGACATCCCAGAACAAAAGAGAATAACTACATCACTTCTTGCCTCTACACAAGAACCAAAGCATTTTCTCTTTAATTTAATTATGCGTTTTTCGTCTTTCGACAAACTGACAAGAGTTTTAGCATACATGCTAAGATTTGTCTTTAATTTATCTCCTAAGAAGAAGAAGAGATCAGGTCCACTATCTGTAGAAGAAATTCATGACTCAACAACTACCTTAATCAAATATGTGCAACACACTAGCTTTCCTGAAGAACTCAAGAAATTAAAACATGGTAAACCAGTAAGGTCAGACAGTAAACTGCTAACCCTTTCGCCATTTATTGACAGAGACGGTGTACTCAAGGTGGGCGGCCGATTAAATCACTCACGTCTCAGCTACGACACCAGACATCCCATTCTGCTTCCAAAAAATCACAGGATAGCGGAACTCATTGCAATTCAAGAACACGTACGAAACTTGCATTGTGGTCCAATAGCACTTCTCTGTGCCATTAGGTCAAAATATTGGCCTTTAAATGGCCGGGACCTAGCGAGGAAAGTGACACGCCAGTGTTTACAATGTGTTAGAGCCAGGCCAAAGACCCTTCAACAAAAGATGGGCGACCTACCTACTACACGAGTCACACCAACCCAACCATTCACCCACACTGGCATTGATTTCTGTGGGCCTTTCTTGGTTAAACAATCAAGGCGGCGAGGGACAAGGCCAACAAAGGCATATGTGGCAGTTTTTGTGTGTTTCGCTACAAGGGCCGTTCACCTCGAGTTAGTCAGTGACCTGACTACTGAAACATTCTTGGGTGCATTGAGAAGATTTATTTCAAGAAGAGGCATATGCACAGAAATAATCTCTGACAACGGAAGAACATTCGTAGGTGCAAACCGTGAGCTTCAAGAACTCCATGTGTTTTTTAAGAATGAATCTCATAAAATCATTACTGAAGCATCAAGAGAAGGTATTAAATGGAGTTTCAATCCTCCCTACGCCCCTCACATGGGAGGGCTCTGGGAAGTAGCCGTAAAATCATTCAAACACCATCTTTATAGAATATTAGGAAGGGCAAACTTGACGTATGAAGAGTTCAACACAGTACTAACACAGATTGAAGCAGTACTAAACAGTAGACCCCTAACAGCTGTTTCCAATGATCCTTCCGACCTATCCGTCCTCACACCTTCTCACTTCCTCATTGGCGGTTCACTCAAGGCCTTGCCGGAGCCGTCAGTCACCCATCTACCAGAGAACCGTCTAAACAGGTGGCAGCGAGTCCAGCAGCTCACACAGCACTTCTGGTCCAGGTGGTCTAAGGAGTATCTCACTACTCTCCAGCAGAGAACCAAATGGAAAACAGCTTCAACTCCGCTACAAGTTGGGAGCCTGGTCCTGCTGAAAGACGATCATCTTCCCCCTCTATCCTGGCTCATTGGCAGAGTCACCGGCCTTCATCCAGGAAAAGACAACCTGACGCGAGTGGTAACCGTCAAAACAGCACACGGAGACCACAAAAGAAGTGTCAACAAACTATGTTTGTTACCAATTGAAGAGTAACAGTGCTATGAAGTGAAGTGTAAATATCCTAATTAATTCAAGGGCAACTTACATTAGGCATAATTTTCTTTTCAAATGTGTTTAGGTTAGGTTGTTTTATTTCACAATTAAAATTTTGTACATATATAAATGTATTTATCATTTCGTTAAAATTTTTATCTCATATCACAATTTTAGTTGATTGTAAAAGTGAAACTTAGTACATACATATTTTGTCCATGTTGCTCTTTACATTTGCACTGTTAATTTTCTTGTTACATTTCATTACATTACAGTATATTCATAATTTGCATATTTATTTATTTATTTATAAAAAAAATATATATAAAATATAAAAATAACATAAAATATTAAATATGAAAATATAAATATTAAAATATATTTAATATTTAAATATATTTAAATAAATATAGTTTTTTGTGAATATTAAAATATTAAATATTAAATAAAATATTAAATATTAAATATTATATTAACATAATATTAAATATGTATATAAAAATATATGTACATATATTGCACAGATGTGTGTAGCAACTAGTTTGTTAATTAATTCTTTGCATATTTCTTCATTGTACATATTTTTACACAGTTGTGTGTCATTTAGATTTTTATTTTTTCATTCCATTATGTCATTTGCATAGTTTTCAATACATATAACAGATTGTACGTAACTTTTTCCCACCTTTGTTTTATTGTAAATAGCATGTATCATTGTCATTTTGTACATTACTCACTATTGTCATGTTCTGCGAACATGAATTGCTGTATTGTTACTTTAGTTTTGAAAGTGGGTACTTTCAAGGTGGGCGGAATGTTGCGGCGCAACCAGGGTCTTTGTGAGGCCCCTCCATTTTCTTTTGGCCGGCAAAGTGGTGGGGGTGTCAAAAAACCAACCCTTCAGTTGCGTCCCAGCGTCCGGCCGTGCAAGACATACATGTCTTTTTGTGCACACAGCACCACTTACATTCAGCCGGCTTAAACTTACATTTTTACAGTCATTACAGTTAAATACCTTTTAGTTTTACATTTTATTTGCATCACTTCAAACAATAAACATCCAGTGTATACATACCTGCATGTTTAATTGACGTTCACACTCCTTTTAATTTGCGTAAACGTCGGACACACGCCGACAAACAGTATGCAATATTCCAAAGAAAAAACTAGTAGACATTAAGCATTCTTGTGTTTTATACTAAATATACCACCAAGCCGGAGAATACGAGAGCTCTAGGAGTACTTTTTTACCATCACAACTCTCATTCTCGCGCCACGGAAAGAGGGTTACTTTAACTTACAGTTTTCTGGGAGAAACGGTTTTGCACGCTCTCTTATTTTGATGTTAGCATTTTGTATTTCTTTTAATACTCGCATACGTTATTTATTATTGAATCTTGATATCGAATAACGAAGGAATCTTTATTTAGGAATGTTAAGTGATCTATTCGGGTCAATTAGTCTAGAGGGTCGCATGTAGTCGTAATGTGAGTAGGCCTAAGCGAAGCAGGGGGCTACAATTCAATTCATACGGGACTGTGCTTTATGATGACGTCACGCATCACGCAACAGAGCATTCAGGCAACCACCAGCCAAGCCGAGTGAGGGGGAGAGAGAGCGAGAGAGTCGAGAGAGCAGCAGGCCGTTGGGGGAGTGGCTGTACCGCCCTCTCTTCTGGTGGGGCAAGTGTCCTGTTCTTAGCGGTCATTTTTTCTGACTGTTAACCCCGTGGGGCAAGTGTCCTGTTTTGAGATGGGCCCGAAACCGTGGGGCAAAATGGATACACCCCATTAACCTTATATACATCGTCTTGGGACTTTTTACAGTGTGGGAACGCTTGATGTATCTGTCAAATTCCCTGCAAAGAAAGATATGACTTCCCGGATTCCCGAGTTTTCAAAAACCAGTGTGGGAACGCCGTTCCCACGCGTTCGCCCCACTACATCACTGCAGGCCTATGACTATGAACCATTCACGCAACGGTAGCGTTGAATCAAAGTGCGGCATACCTTCCATATACACGTGCAAAGCAAAGGTTATAATGAATTCTTTGAAATGTGACTAGTAGCATCGGCTCTTTACAAAACAGTCATAACTGATACCACAGAATAATGAACATTTGTTAGAATTGTAAAACTAAAATTGTAGGTTGCCTGTGCTGAATGTGCTGTAACCAAGAGGAGCGGATCGGGGCCTACGATAACTCCGGGCCTGCATGCTCTGTGGCGTGACGTCATCACAAAGCGGCCTACCCGGCGCGCCAGTCCCATATGAATTGCATTGACGCGCCCTGCTTCGCGTACTTCTATCCATCATTAAAACTATATACGACCTGCTAATTGAACCGAATAAATTACCATACATACTTAGATAGTTTAGCTTTACTATGGCATCAAGAAACAATAAGAAATAATTTATTTAAGTATTTTAAAAAATGTAAAAAGACAAAAATTATCTTTTATTGGCTTATAAAATTATTTTTTTTATTCATATTCGATTTACTCAATTTGAAAAATGTTCTAAATTCAGTAAACTAAAGCTTCAATTAAATTTCGATGTTTAACCCATAAAGTGCTGATTTCGTCAGTGTCACTTAGGGGTTAAAAATTCAAATCAATTGTTCAAGGCTTTTATGAGGAGTAAAAAATAAAATTTTAACAAAAATTTTGAATAACACAAAAAATATTATTCTTACTCTTTACTGTGAAGATAGCTTCTTAACTTAAAGTTTTTCATAGATCTCTTGTGTAATACCTTGTCCTTCATTATCTTGGTGTGATTGTTCAGCAAGATATTGGGAAAAATGTAAATTACTTTCATAAGTAAAAATAAACCATTTTGGTGACAAGATTTACATTTGGTATTTTGAACAATGATAATTTAATTGATGAGTTCTATTGACAAATGGTAAAAAACTGTCTTTGAGAAGTCTTTTCCAAAAATCCTCTTCATCAGAGCAGCTCGTCAGATATTTAAACAGTTGTAACATTAGCACCAACATATTTACTAAATCAGGTTTAGGTCTCATGAGTCCACCTCTGTCAATGAACTTTGAATAATCACATGTATATTTTTCCAAAAAGTGGAAGACGAGATAAAAATAAACAGGAGATAGAGAGGACTTCCGTTCCCACGGATTCTTGGCGCCTTCCGCAAAAATGTACAAACATTAAATTATATTTTAAAACATTTCCTTTATCTATATAAATTGTAACTGAAATCAAACTTCTTACGTGGCACATTATTTATTAATGTAGGTAGCAACAATGCCCATAGTCTGAATATGACATTTGTTTCGTTTAATAATTTTGTTGTTGTTGCGCAGTTAAAAACTGTGCAATAATAGCTATTTTTATTTATATAATATACTGCGTTCACGGAAAAGTTACTTAATTCTACTAGTCAATAAAAAAGTCCCAGAAGCTAAGGCATATGAATTTTTAAAAGCGAATATAAACTAGCAAGCAGTTAATATTATTTTAAAAGTTTTATATATACTGATTTCTTTAGATAAATTGTCTATTTATTACAATATTTTAGAACATAGAGCACTGGAATTTACATAAATCAATAGGGCTTGAGGTAAGGAAAACAGTGATACCACTCAAAAGGTTTGAAATCAAAATATGTGAGCGTTATGAGCGCGTAAAGCAGTTTCTCCCATAAGAGCGCATGTTAAAGTCGGCCTCTTTCTGCGCCGAGGCAGCGGGAGTGGTGGGAGTATGCAGGCCCCGAGCGGATGCATGATCCGTTACTTTGTCGGTCTGTGACGGCAGCTTCCTCTGCTGAGTCGCATCCGGTTCACATAGACCATCCGCTGATAGCGGTGCTGAAGCCGCCGCCGATTCCTAGAAAGTTTGCCTGCAAAGGAGACAGGAAGTGGGGAAGGTTACTATTCATAATTATCACGGCTTTTTTGGTCTCTTCACACAATAGGCTATGGCTATATTATACAAAATACGCATCTTCTAATTCCTATACCGTTTAAGAAAATTAGAGGTGTCTCTTGCTTAAAATTTACTATATCACGTTCCATGTAAAGCAGAATCCAAAATCGTCACATTAATTTTTGTTTGATTTCCCGTCTTTCTTTCTCTGGCCCGAATTTGCAAAAGTTTCACATGCAAATATGTGGCGTCCTTAAGAGTCATCTTCAACTTTGGGCTGGTACCCATTGTTGCGCAGTCAGCAATGTTAACTATACGGCTATTATGCTAAAACATAGTACAGTACCTATTACCCTGTCTCGGACGCCGTTTTTTCAACCGATTTTCTTTAAACTTTATAAGTGTTTATTTAAATAGTTATCTTAGGCCTCTCATACATCAAAATTTAGAAAATTTAACAAATATTACTCTCTGTGAAGTCTCAAAGTAAATCAATTTTCCTTAGTAATATTTGTTACATTTACAAAATTTTGAGGTATGAGGGGCGTAATATAAAACACTTACCAAGTTGAAAGGAAATCGGTTGAAAAACGGCGTCCGAAACAGGGGAATAAAATACCATGTTTAGCAAAGCTATATGGTTAACATTGCCGACTGCGCAACTGTGGGTTACCAACCCAAAGGTGTTTTTTTATGTCATTAGGGGTTTATACCATAGTACGTCAGCAAAGTATACATTTACGTATAAATTTTGCGAAAATACCCATCTTTGTTCACCTTCCACACGGAAACGTAGTAGACTAAATGATAAGAAAATTGGTGTTACTTTTGGTGGTATGAGTTGAATGTTTAAATAAAACATTTTGGTTTTATAATTAGTTTGATAAGCATGCCTGTTTGGAAAATGTCCAAGGTAAACATATTTACGTTGACTTTGATGTTATCAAGAAATAACCTCAAATAATAATGTGCCTCTTGATAAATAACTGGTCACTCCACTTTAATTATTTCTCGGAAAGCAAGAGTAGCGTCAGCGTCTACCTGGTGATTCACTTGGGCGAGTCCAATACAGGAGTATTCATTTGGGCCAGTCCAACATTATTCATTTTCAGGGGAGGAAGGTTGTGGCAGTAATGTAGGCTACTTTTATTTTATGTCATTTGCAGAACTAAAAAATCTTTTGTTGTAGGAAGACTGTCATGGAGTTTTTAGGATATGGAGTTTTTAGGATGAGTTTTTTTTTTATGTATCGGGTGTGAGTTTTTCGTAAGTTATGAGGTATTTTAATACCAAATTCAAACACAAAGACCCAATTGAAATGGTTCTGCTTTAGAATTAAAAAGGAAGCCCATTTCTTCCATCTAAAGTTTGATTTAATAAATTAGAACAGTCCTGGGTAGCGCCCCCTCCCGTGCTACCCAGGACTGTTCCAATTACCCTCTCCCTTACTACCCAGGACTGTTCTAATTTAAATCAGACTTTTAACAAACTAAAACAATTTAATCGATAAAATTTCAACATTATAGTTACCTTAATCTGATTTATTATAAATAGTAGGCCTACCGCATGGTTTTTTTTGACAACCCTCGATAGGCCTAAGGCCAAAACCTTGAAATGAACCTTGAACTGAGGCCAGCGCGGGTCTTCAACTAAACCATTTTATTATATAAATTGTACCGTGCCCACTCAGTATTAACAAACCAAATGATATTTACTTTTTTGTAATTGATAAGCAAACATATTAAAAATACTCCTAATCCCAGAAACCCACCCCTCCTTACAAGAACACTAGCTATGGAAGATGGGGGAGGGAGGGGATGCCTGGGTCATGAAGCTACAAGAACCCTTTCATATTTTATATTACTCACCCCCGCTCTAAACCTGCCTTAATTAAAATCTAACACCGAAAATCTCAATCTTAATATTTTTAAAAAGTTTGATCGGCTGAAGTATACTGGTTTATATGGGAATCTTGTGTATGTTGTTTGCAAATCAAGGTTAAACTTGTTTTAATCTTTAACTTTACTAGTCTTCAATCTTGTCTCAGTTAAAATTATTTTTGCATTTGGCATTTTAGCACACCTATAAATGATATTACTATATAGAAATGTTTAAGTTTACCAAGCAAATGCTCGACCCCAAGGTACTTTGTTTGTATGTGTGCACACGGTATAGAGAAACTGTTCGAATGATTTTCTTCAAACTTTGCAAAACGCAGTTCTGGGATAAAAATTATACGTATGTATAGGCCTATCTATGCAAGGAAAAATCTTATTTCGTTATAATCTTTAATTGAAATTCAAATATTTTTAACATTGGTCTTTTATGGAGTTCAAAATCAAAACAAAAGATTTGCTGTAAACAGCTGAGTCAACTGTCGAAGCACGAACCATATGCACCTGTTTAAACATGTGTTTTTTTCCATTGTATCCAGTAACTGAATTAATGAATGATTCTATAATAAAAATACTTTATCTGTTATTAAATAGTATATAGGCAACTGTTGATTACACCTATTAAGTTAAATAAAAGTCAAGTAGAAGGATAAATTAACTAAGCAATTTGTTGGATTGCAATTAAATTTAAAAACAAAAGAATCAACAACAATGATGAAATCAGCTGTTAAACGTAGAGGTTAAATCCTCGTGTTGAAGTTTAAAGCTTTGGAAGCAAGTGAGCGGAGCAAACGACCTTGTCTTGAAAGAAAAAAAAACCTTACGTTATGGGGTTGGCATTTTAGGGTACATTCTATGACTGATGTTATTATGACCAGAAAGAATTATTTAAGTTTACCGAGCAAATGCTCGGCCCCCTTGGTACTAAATTAACTATACGTAAAATAAAAATTGTAATTGAAAAGTGAACCTTTTCATTGTTTATCAAATTGTTGTAGGACAAGGCACAAGAACATCATACCTTGAAAGGCAACTTACGTTTGTCGAAATAAATTAAAACGGGTAATATCAGACTAAGAAGAAATTAATTCATATCAATCTTCTATAATATCAATAGCCAAACATAATCCTTTTCTTTTCTTCTCAGATTGTATGCTTCGTAGGAGAAATCCGCGCATACCATTATAGGAATAATTGTCCTATATAGATGAGTGAAATCCCATTATAACTCACATCGGCCCCCCAGGGTTACCCCCTACAGGTTATCATAGTTTCAATTAAGGGAGAGGGGTAGGCCTAATTGATTGAATCATTAGACAGCTGTTGTAATTACAAATTCTAGCAAAACAGGAAAAACAGAGTTTCAAGTTATAAAATATTTTTAAGTAAGGCCCTAACCGGGTCCAGATCGACTAAATTTTTGGTAATTTTGATCAAATTAATCTAATTAATATATAATAAACACAAAACTTTATATATTTAAACTATTGCCACATATTGTTTTCAAATATTTCTCCTTTAATTTCAATGTATGGTAATTTAAAAATTATAATAAAAAATTTAAGAAAATATTGTCTACCATTACCATAATTTCATTAATTGAACATTAGAAGAAAAATTTTAATTTTCCAATCAAGTACAAAATTTTATGTAGTTTAATTAAGATCAAACACAGAGTAAATAGAATTGTATTACAGTACAACGTTTAAAAAACATGCTATATAAACTAATTAGTTAGTTGTTTGAATTATAATTTTTATATAAAAACTATATACACTTCTATATTAATCGAACGTATAGGTAATTAATTGTACTATTAGACAGCAGTTGTAATAACAAATTTTAGCAAAACAGGAAGACCAACAGATGCTTAAGTTATAAAATATTTTCAAACCTAATTGGTTCCAGACGATGTCCAGATCAACTATTAGTCCCGCCACATAAGTTGACAAATGGCCAAAAACAGCTGGGATGGGCGAGGGGGGTGGAGGGGGTACTTTTCCAAAAACATCGAGCTTACGTTACATGCTAATTTTCATGGAACAGCTGATTATCCAATAATTTTAGCTGAATAGTAGTGCAAATTCATTCGTCAAGTTACGTGGCGGGGGTTTTAAAACTTTGGTTGAATTTTGACTAGTAATCGATCACTAGTTCACACTTTTTATTATTATTATTATTATTTTAATGATGATACAGTATTTGCTTTCATTATAATGAATGAATTTTTTTGCTTGTTACGAGCACCTTTAGGTTTGAGGTGGCATTAGTATATGGCAGAGAGAAGGGAGTTTACAGGCCATTACGAGCACTCATGTAGTCCTATAGTAGTTGAAGGATAAACACAGATAACTGTCCTGGTTATCGTAGCTATTGGTAAATATGTTGACTATGGAATTTCAACAAAGCCTCACTAGAAACCGCATTTTATAAAATGGATACTGTAATTTTCCTTTCTTAAGTTGGGTTTCCTGTCAGATGACACTAAAAGCCTTAGTTTCATAAACTACGCGTTAAATTTTTACGAAGAAGGTTTAATAGTCTACAGTGGCTGCAGTACCACCGCCATCTTGATTTTTAGTCCCTTAAGAACAATGTTTATTATAGGTGTCTTTGAAACACTTAATCTCGATAATCTTGCATGGGATTCGCATGAAACTTGAATACGTTCACAATTGATAATGGTATGGCAATTCATGTGAAGTGGTTGAATTTTAATAAACCTCCTAAAAAATTTTAACACGGTTAAAAAATGGTGATAATGTGCATTGTTTTTTTATCATTATTCGAGTGGATAGTTTTTAAAATTAATTTTCAATCATGTCAAATTGAAGACACTATGGTAACCTTAAAAATGACTTCAAGTTTGTAATTTTCAGACGAAAAACAAACTCATAGTAATGTTTCAAACTTAACATTGTCCTTATGGGACAAAATACCGAAATGGCGTATGTAGGCCTAATGCTGACTTTGACGGTACTCAGCGGCAAAAACTCTAGGATTGAGGCTACAATAACATTGTGAATAACTACATAAAATACTCCTAACTGTTCAAAGTATTATTTAAGTAAAATCTTAAATCTCTAATCTTATGAGAGTATAGGCCTATGCATGATATTCCTAAAATATATCACATTGTTTGAAATAAGAATTTACTATTTTAAATGTTAGATTTGTTGTTTTCCTTTCCTGTAAAATCATGAAGAAGGATATTTTAAAAGTCTTTATAACCATAATATATTGATGCAGAGTTATCATTCCGTATTGCACACTTTTGCTATATCAAAAATAATTCCACTGAGTCCTCAATGATAATTTCAAATCGCCCGTGTAGATGATTCTGCGCTGCGAGCCGTGTCGTCGCTACCGACAGTGGTGCTACCTGGCGCATTTTTAGGGTAACTACTACGTCCGACAAGCAGGAAGACCTAGTCTCGTTCGCAAACAACCGTTGTAAAATATATGTGTTCAGATTTTTGCAGTAGGTAATGTGTTGAATTATCTGTACATAACTTGAAAAAAACGCATTGAAGATTAATTTGCATCTTTTGATTTTACTTTCGCCTAATATACCACATTTCTTTCTTACGTTCTCGTCGAATTTTAAACTAATAATTTCATTCATATTTGCAATGATTCAATTCGGACCTTGCCACTTCAAAAAAGATACTAGATCTTCTGCGGTTCTTATTCTTTTTTAAGTGGTAAAAACAAATCACACACTTATAAATAATAGCTAATAGGCGTTATAGTATATTTCGTCACAAGGGCCAGATGTGGCATTGTGGCGTTTTGCCGGCCCCGAGATCGTGTTTCAAGTTCGAGACGAAGTCGAGAACTTGAAACGATCGAGGGATGGCAAAACGCTTTCGGCCCGAGTTATGAACGATATTTTTCATCACACTACACAATTCAATAAATTCTAAACAAGTGAAAAAACTACTCAACAAACATAACCTCATCTTCAACTAACCTAGCGAGATGTACTGCTTGAGTTTCTGGTTGCTAGGCAAAACTTCACATCAGCTAAGGCCACCAAAACTAATACTGTACTCTAACGGTAAGTGACTACAGCTGATTCCAAGGGAAAAGCACTATTTTCCCATCTACGTCATACATATTTAACAGTTGCTTATCAGCTGAACTACTAACTATGTCACTGCTTTGTTATTTGTTGTTGTTGTTGTTAGGCCTAAATACCTTCTACTATTCTAGATTTCTCTGCTACCGTTTCCATTACCGCCCTAGGCCGGAAAATTTTGCCGGCCTAGACAGGCAAAACAGGTGTTTCGTTGGTAGAAGTGAGGATCGAAAACAGGTGATATCAATGTAGTGTGATGAAAAATTAATGCAGTGCCTCTATATCCGCACTGAATGTTGTTGATACTGTTTGTTACACTAGCCTAACTTTACCAATTCTAATTAAATATTGGCAATGTTATTGTCAGTTAAACGCATTGGTATGTGTATATGACGCAGCCTATAAAACG